>PVHX01016030.1:0-44588 GCA_004024805.1 Geosciurus inauris
GAGGAGAGAGGAAGGAAAGAAGGAGCGAGGGAGGGAGGGAGGGAGGGAAGAAGGAAGGAAGGAAGGAAGGAAGGAAGGAAGGAAGGAAGGAAGGAAGGAAGGAAGGAGGGAAGGAAGGAGGGAAGGAGGGAAGGAGGGAAGGAAGGGAAGGAGAGAGAGAGGGAGGGAAAGTGGATCAAGAGCCAAGAGACACTCTACCAGGACACAGCCCCTGTAGCTCACTGCCTCTGACTGGGCTCCCCTCCGAGTTTACACAGCTTCCCAATAATGCCATCAAATTATTAATCCACCAATGGGTTCATCCCCTTAGGATGCCAGAGCCCTCGTGATCTGGTCATTTCCCAAGAGCCCCACCTCTGGACACCACAGCACTGGGAACCACGCTCTCGACAGTGAGCCTGCAGGCCCTGGAAGCGCCGGCCTCAGGCAGCGTCCAGCCCTGGCCTGGGCATGGCTGCACCTTCACCGTGTCATCATTTACTTGGCTCCACGCTTCTGTTCTATGTGCTTTTTGTATGTAAGTTACATTTTCACAGCAAAATGGTTTAAACATTCCTGTCTTCCGAGAAAACAAATTGAGAGGACGGTTATTTCTAGCACAGTAGGGAGACAAGAAGCAGAACCAATAGATAGTAAAGAATTAAAATTGGTTGGATTTTTAAGAGCAGGAGGCTCTGGACTCCACTGCTTGTAAGAGAAGGAAAATGGAGGAAGGTCAGTCTGAGACCCATGGACGTAGAAATCCTGCAGGACTTCTCCAAGAGGAGATGCCCTCTCGGGAGTGGGGTGCCTGTGTCTCGATCTCAGTGAGAGGCTGAACCTGGAGAGAGGAGACTGAGGGTCATCAGAGCAGTGGAGAGGGTCCCTGCGGAGGCGGAGAGAGGGACAGAAGAGAGAAGATGGTGAGATGGAACACGCGCTCATTCCAGAGCCAGCACGGAATTAAGGTCACTAAGGGCACTTTGCACTCTCAGGAAACAAACTGGAAGGAAGTGGCCCGATGGCAGCCCCAGAAGGGACCGCCTCAAAATGAGCAATGACCAGCAGCGGGCAGACCAAATAAGCCAAGGAGGGAGAAGCGGCCTCTGCCTTGGCCACAGTCATGACTTCTAGGAGAGCCATTCTGGTGGAACAGAGGCAACCGGCCACGGGGGAGACCAGCCCTGGGCACAAGTGCGGGTGTGCCTGGACTGAGGGGCAGGGTGGACGTGGCCAGTGCTGCTGTGAAAGGGAAGAGAGGCCCCAGCACAGCTGGAGGGCAGCGTGGGCTAGCGGCAGGGCTGCGCTTTAAGATGGGACAGACTTGAACAGGTCCAAATGTTGCAGAACGTTGTGAAACCCTGAGCCAGGAAGCAGAAGAAGCTCCGTGGGGCCTGGAAGGGACATGAGACCCAGGCCCGGCAGAGCCTGGGCATCGTCGGGAGCCAGAGAGAGAAAGACAGCCTGTCCCTAGCGTGGCAAGAAGACACCACATTCCAGACAGCCTCCCTCTCTTCTGTGGTGCTGTCTGTGAGTAAAGGTGGGACAGCCAGGGGATGGAGGTCTCAGGGAGTGGACAAAATCAGAGGAAGGACAGCAGGCGGCCAGGTGAAGAACAGACGATCCCCGCCCCGCGGCCCCGACCCTTGGGCTCTGCTTCACTAAGGGTGTTATATCGCCCATACTTTCGTGTGACGTTGTTACATTTCCCCCGCAGTTTTCTAAGGTATTATATTTAAATCTAAATCCCTCTTCTTGTGACTCCCCATTGCCTCCTGGGTTCCATCTGCTGGCGGTGTGCTCTAGCTACAGCCGAGGACCACCTGAGCAGTGGCGAGGGACAAGGCTTCACACCACAGCATGAAAGTGATTATATTTTAGGACAGCGAGACCTCGCAACAACATAAAAAAAGAAAAATATTTTGTTATATTGCTGCAATACCTTTCTACTCACATGTAAACTGATGTTTCTGAAAAGAACTTGTGTTTTATGGTTGTTTAAGTCTGAGTTTGAATCCAGCACTAACCATGTAATGCTGGACATCGCGTACCCATCGGATCCTGACATTCTCCAAAGATGGGGACACAGGATCTCCTTTCAAAGACTGTGAAAAGCAAACGTCATACCAACCCTTGAACGTGAGCGGGAACAGCCATGGCCCCCATAGTGTGCAGTGGTTGACATCCATCACCACGGATCACACATGGCCCTCGCTGTCCCAGAAACCCAGGCCTCACTGTCAATTGTATCAGTAACACTTTGGGTCTTTTAAATTCCTTCAGCACAGAGCTGCTTTGAGTGGAAAGGCTCCAAGGATCTTCTAAGGTATAGAATTTGGTATTGATTTCCAATCAGAATTCTTTAGTACTTACCAGCCATTACTAATTTTGACTTCAGTGCCTTTGTAAACATGGAAGTTTGGCTGTAAACCAATGTAAATTTCTCTTCATTATCAATTTCCAAATGTTTAGTGTAGCAGCCTTATTTAAAACCAACTTATAAAGGAAGGAAAAAATTCTACAACAGGCGAGAGCTCTCACGAACAGCCAAAACAAGAAAAATGTATTTTCCCAAACCTAAAGGACAAAGCATATGGTTTTTAGGCTGGTCCTGGAAGGTTAAGACATATCTTTAAACTGAATTATGTAGTCCTAGGTATGAGGACTTTTAGATCTGTTCACCCCGTCAGGAAGTCATCAGAGCACTCAACATCAGGAAAGATCCCGGTCCTCAGCATGACACCTCTGCTGCCATCAAGGCTGGGGTCTGCTGGGAGCCATGGCATCTTCATCGCAAATGTTGACAAAATAAAAATTCCTAGATATTCTTATATATGTTCTATTTTTATGAATGCCTAGAATACACCATTTAGGGGGAAATATAAGTTTCAGAAACCCTAATAAAGACACACTTGTGCACACACGCACGCTGCTTGCACGCCTTTACACACACAGCCGCACAGCCTATGCTCACTCACAGCATCAAGATGAAATCATCCTAACAAGGCACATTGCTATATCTGAAATATCCAAAAGACGGGGAATAAGACTTAGAGGAACTGTTGCTTTTTATTTTGCATGTTTGATACTGCATAAGTTTGCAATAAAAGGCATTGTTTTATGGTTTCAAATAAGTAAAGATTAATTGACAAATAAATCTATACGAATAATGTCATAGCAATTTAAAGTGAATTATTAGGAAAATGATCTGAAAAAGAATACGTAGTTAATGGAACATTTTACAACTTTGAAAGTCATTACCATTAGTTAGGTTTCCAGGACTTGTCTAGTTCTATCAAATTTAGTCCATAGTTTAAGTAATTACTACACATAGGACACTTTGTTAAAGATCTACAAGCATTAAAGCATTTAATCCTTACACTAAATCTCTGAGATTAGCATTATTAGGCTCATTTCCCTATGAGGAAACTGAAGCCCAGGGAGATTAAGTGTTCTTGCCAAAGTCACATCATTCAAAGAGTGGACTTAGGATTTGAACCATGATCTCAACCATGACCCCCCACAACTACCTGCCTCTCTCACGCTTCACGTTTTAGGGGGGAAAACATTAGCCCTTAGCAAAATTTCATAAAGAATTGAGAGATCAGAAATATATATCACTGTGATCAATTTTCCTACAGGGAACTTAAATGCTGATTAGCCAATTACTCTAACACATTATCAAAAATTGTTACTTTATGCCAACAAGCACTTTATGTACCTAAACCTTGCCAAAAGCAATCACTGGAGACAGCAGGATGTAGAAAATGGAAAGAACCATAAAATCTTCATCTCAATAAAACCAGTGGAGGAGTCAAAGTGAATTAACCCTTTGATGGGTCAATTACATCCACAATAGCGTCAGATGCAGCCCCCTGAGGACAGGAGCCAGAGGGCCATCTTTATTGTGGCACCTGCAACCTTCTAACACACAATGTGGAAAGCATAATATGAATGAGTTAGTACTCTTTGTATGCAGGTTGCAGAAGATCCAACCAAAGTCACTTAAATATATGCAAATAAATGGAAAACTCAGTATACAACTTGATCCAGAGGCTCCAACACTGCATGAGGACCACTTCCCCATTCTTCTGCTCCTGGCCCCATTTCCTCCCTGGGCACCTTTCTGGGACAGTGGTGTACTCTAAGGATTCTCCCACCTACTCAAGCTGGAGTCCACACATCTATCCAAGCAAAGTCCTGAGATTCAGAGTGATGGAGCCATCTTGGATTGTGCAGCTTCCCCAGGGCTGGGCTGGAAAGTGTGCTGTTGACTGGCTCAGGCCTGGTCACACATGACACTCCTAGAGTCAACTGAGGTCACAGGAGGGGACGTTGGAGGGGTCAACTTTCACATGAAGATCCAGGGCTGTTAGGGAACAACCGTGGACCTGCAACTGGACCCCAGTGTGAGTGTTGCCTGGAGTTCTGCTATTCTGGAGGTTCTCCCAGGCCTCAGGTGACCTGGCTTTTGGTCTCACTAGAGCCTGGTGGTAGGACACGCCATCCATTGTGACAGTTCTACTAAAGCTCATCCTCAGTGGTTTCCACTTCTCTCAGCCAGTCCCCCAACCATGCCTGGTGCCCCAGCCCTGAGCCTTCACAGTTTCCATCTGATACCAAGGAGCTGTCTTGTGGCGGCTGTGGGGACCCTCCGTGCCCCGCACAGCTGATCCACTTCTGGGTGGGTGAGGCAAGAGTGTACCCACCATCTGACCTCTCCTTTCCATGCAGGCATGAAGGAGAAGTGCGTGAGGGTGGGAGCTGAGACAGAGGAAGGAGGCCAAGGGAGAGTTAGGCTACCTTGGCCCCTTTCATGGCTGGGATGCCCCCAGCTGTCCACTCTGGAGAGGAATAGAGCCCCTTAAACACTGGAAGTTCATTAGTGGACTATCAAATAATAAATTCTATCCTGAAAACCACAACAAAATAAGTTAATTAATTTTATTCTCTCCAAAGCTCCACAGATGAACAGGGTATGGGTCACAGCACAGAGGCACAGGACTGAGTCTACTCCAGCAGCTCCTCATTCTGAACTTTCATTCTCTGTCTCAAGCTGAGAAACATCGGTTTTCTACTGTATGCCAAAACTTTTAAAGAAAATATGGCCTTCACATTTCCTTTTCCTTTTTACTTTTTTTGTGTGTATGGCAATGGAGATTGAACCCAGAGGTGCCCCACCACTAAGCTACACCCCTAGCCTTTTTTATTTGATTTTGAAACAGAGTCTTGCTAAGTTGCTGAGAGTGGCCTCAAACTCGTGATCCTCTTACTTCAGCCTCCTGAGTCGCTGGGATTTCAAGGCTCCCTGTGCTAAAAATGAATGTTTTTAAAGTATAAAGAGGAAAAACATCTGCTTCCACCCTGCAAAATTCCACCTGGTAGATTGTGTTTGAGAAAATTAGTTTTGTCCTATTAGTAATAACTTTCAAACAAATATAAATATCAGACTACCTTTCTCCCAATTAGTTGTTTCCACTGCATTAAAATGGAAAGCAAACTATTCAAATAAAATATGTGATACGTTTAGTTAAAACAAAAGACAAAGAAAACCCTAAGGCCCTTTGGGATTCTAAACTCTAAATATCCAGCATCATCCACATATGGCACATGAATCTAGGTATTATATGCCTAGATATTATATGCTCTAAATCTAGAGCTTCAAGCAGCAATTATACCTTATACCAGAAACGATGTAAAATAAAAAGAACAGTGCCAAAATACCATTGCTGGCATATTCCTTAGTGGGTAGGTTAAACACAAAACTATATGATTTTGCTTTCTCATAAAAGAAACCCCAACCAAGAAAGTACCAAAAGACAGAGATTATGCAAAGAAGCCATGCGTGCAACTCTTTCTGGAACAGTAATGCTGTCTTCAGTCACTTTCTGCTTTGAAAGTGCAACTATTCAGAGATGGGAATTACCAGATTCTCCAGAGGTCACACATTTTATCACACCTGGAGGACTGTCCTGGGTGAGGGGTGCGTGCCCGCAGTCACCTGCCACAGGTATTCTGCCCACTTCTCTCATCACACGAATAAGACACAGTTCCACTTCCACCAGTGCACCCTCTCCTTCCTCCTGCTGGGAAGCTGGCAGGCGCCTTCAGCCCCCTCCCCACCCTGCTGCCTCCCCTCTCAGGTTATTTTTAGAGTAAGTTTGTGTTAAGAACCTCATGAACTTTTGTAGATTGGCACAAAGTTTTACATTTCCCAGTGATGAGGACTGCTCTCCACCTGGCCCCGGCATGTGCAAGCACAAGACTGAGTGTGCGTCTTTGGTACTGAGAATGGAGTTGCAGAAAACAACAGAACTGCCAGGTGCTCCTGGAGACCCCCTGCCCAGTGCAGGTGGGTATCATCCAATCCACAGAGCACCTGGACGGAACAAACAGGCAGACGACGACAAGGGATTCCCTGTCTTCCTGGGCTGGCTCATGCATCTCCTCCAGCCCTTGGACATGAATGCCTGTGCTGCTCAAGCCTCTGGACTCTGAGGTTTATCCCACAGCTTCCCCTCAGCCTCCCCCATCCCTGCCCCTCCAGTTCTCAGGCCTTCAGCCTGGACAGCATTACACCTCTGGGCTTTCCTGGTTCTCCAGATTGCAGACAGCAGATCATGGGGCTTCTTGGCCTGTATAATGATGAGCCCATAATAGATTCCCATGACAAGGCTCTAATAGAGTTAACTATT
This sequence comes from Geosciurus inauris, assembly GCA_004024805.1. Classification (NCBI taxonomy): domain Eukaryota; kingdom Metazoa; phylum Chordata; class Mammalia; order Rodentia; family Sciuridae; genus Geosciurus; species Geosciurus inauris. Next base: position 6,675 of record PVHX01016030.1, read on the forward strand.
TGTCATCTCTAGGCTCTCTCGATGCCGGTGGGCATGCAGCTGTAGCTGCACATGCAGATCCCATGTGGACCCTACTGCTTGGTTCCTCTCGAAAACCCTGACTGATATACTTGGGTACAAAGCCTCTATCTGCCAGAATCTCAGCACCATGACTTTATCCACCAGGCCATACCTCTTTAGATTTTCTGTCTTGCTCTGTCCTGCATGACCGTCTTATGCCCAAAGCTTAAACTTAATTGAACACCCTCAGAATCCAGAAATACAGGCAGAAATACAGTTGTGCCTCGCTCCCTGTTCACCCAGCAGCAGGACCCGGGGGAAGGCACCTGGCCTGCTGCCTGGCAACCCACCAATTGCCTCCCTCCGCAGCCTCTTGCTTAAGCTTCTGGAGGATCTAGTGCATCTGGTTGAAAACCGTCTTTTTCTATATTATGGTAACAATAATAACTACCATTTCTTGAACTGTCGACATCACTCTAAACACATCATATAAATTAACACATTTAATCTTCAAAATAACACGGTGAAACAAGGATGCCATTTTACAGATGAGGTCACCGAGGCATGGCAAAGTATAAGTGACTGACCCAACTGACACAGCTATGATGATATCACAGTCCACGGCACTCTTTCCCCCGGGGAGCTCACCTGCGCACCGCCGTGCGCACAGGAAGGACGCCCAGGGAAGCAGGGCCTGCGGCTGAGGGCTTGCGCCAGGGACGGCCAGGAAAAGCAGGCCGGCTCTCCAACCCCGCCATACCTGCAACCCTCTGCGTGGTTCTTGGTCACAATCCCTTGTGGAAGCTGCGTGTCCTGCCTGCCCTGTCAGAGGCGTGTCGGCTGGTGGGGGACGCTGGCGGGCGCAGCCCTCCTGGACGCATCCAGATCAGGGTGAAGAAAGGGCAGCGGGCGCAGGCGTCGTCATCGCTTCCCACTACGGTGGGGAAGGTCCGCTGGCGTTCGGCGGGAGCTGGGAAAGCGGCCATGGCAAGCCTTACTTTTCAAAGCAGCGTCTTCTTGCAGTTCAGTCCCAGAGCAGGGCGCACCAGGGAGCAGCGTGGGGCCGGACCTGGTCATGAAAGGCACACAGAATCTCCCGACCCCAGCTGCGCAGCGACAGGGACACAGGGAGTGGCCTAGAGAGGTGGCTTTCCCACACCTCCAGGTGAAGGAGGTGCAGGGCGTGGGTGGGAGCATCCCATATCCCGCTGACCTGACAGGTGAGAAGAGATGGGAGGGGGAGAAACAGGGTCACCTCTGCTCCCACCACAGGAGGCATGTGCCCCTCGGCTCCTCTGATGCGAGATGAGGAAGGAAGACCTCCCTGTGTTGCGTGAACTCACCTCAAGCCCTGTTCCTCCGCTCCTGGTCACTTAGCACATGATGGGCCCGACTATCAGCCCATCAAGATGCGGTTCCATCACGTTCCCAGGATTTAAGGCTGAACTAGAACCGAGAAGCACCGTCCTGCGGTGAAAACTGAGGCCAGAGAAACGAATCTCATGCAGAAGTCTGACCGGTTAAAGGGTGACATGAATTACAGCTCGGCTTTGGGAGACTCAGTAGTTAACAAATGTCAACATTTATTGGTGGGAACAAAGTTATGGAGACAGGACGTAGGATAGAATCAGAAGAAGAACTTAGTGAGAAGTGGGAACTTGAACAGTGCTAATAAATCAAAAAAATAAACTAAGAGGAAACACCACAAGAAGCCGGAGAAACCTTGTTAATAGGGTAGGAAGGACCGGAAGGCAGAATGTTAGCCCAGACAGGAAATCACATGTAAAGATGAGTCCGCAGCAAAGGTGAAAGATGCCAGGAAGTTGTTAAGTCGTGGGAAATAAAGACATGCAGCAAATATTAGCACAGGAAAGTGGAGATGTCATGCCATGCCTGAGGTTATACAAGATCCCCCTCCTCGGAAGATTCTCTCAGGCAACAGGTAGTCAGACGACTGTTACTTAAACAAAACAAAGATCAATTTACCAGGAAACCATCCTTTATGGATATAGAAATTGACCTAGCAGGGAGCAAGAATTAGTCTGTGTTAAAATAGAGGGAGAAGGCAGTGAGGAAGCCAGTGTACTAAGGGCACTATGTGCTCCCGCCAGACCCGCAGTACTATCATTTGGCTCTCTAATATCCCAGAACACCCATGTGAAGTATTGGTCACTAGCAGGGAGGTGGTGGAACTCTCAGGAGGCGGGGTCTAGTGGGAGGAAGTTAGGTCACTGGGGGCATGCCTTGAAGGGCACCTTGGGACCCCAGCCCCAGTCTGCCTTGGCTTCCAGCCACCATAAGGTCAGCAGCCTCCTCTGCCACATGCTCCCACCATGATGTGCCATGCTGCCACAAGCCCAAAGCAACAGGGCCAAGCAACCATGCACTGAAACTTCTGAAACTATGCACCAAAATAAAAGTTTCCTCCTTATAAATAGATTTTCTCAGATAGTTTGCAATGGTAATGCAAAAGTGACTAAGAAACCTAGGGACAGGGATGCTGAAGATGGGCAATGTCGAGGTAGATGGCGTTGAGAGGGCTTTCTGGTCTAGAAACACACTGGCCCATGTGCTGACCACTAGTTACACAGGGTTATTAGCACTTGAAGTGTAGCTATTTGAGTTGAGATGTGCTATGAGGATAAAATGCACTCTGGAATTTAAGGACAAAAAATGTTTACAATACTTTGATAACATTTTATATTGATTAAGGGTTTAAGTGATAATATTTCTGTACATAGAGTCAAATATACTATAGCAGTCTCTTCATCAATTTCAGTTACTTTCTATAATTTCAGTTACTCTAGGTCAACTGGAGTCTGGAAATATTAAATGGAAAATTTCAGAAATAAACAATTTGTAAGTTTTGAACTGCATATTATTCTGAGTACTGGGATAAAATCTTGTGCTGGCCCTCTGTGTGAATCATCTACTAGTGCAGTGTATCTACCCTGTATACACTACCTGCACATTAGATACTAAGTAGCCCTCTCAGTTATCAGACTGAATATCCTGGTGTCACAGTGCTTATGTTCAAGTAACTATACATAGCAACCTAAAGCTACATCACATTGCCCATGTCATTTACCTCACTTCATCTCATATCATTACAAGGAGAAGGGTGGGTTCAGTACAATCAGATATTTTGACAGGGGGAGAGAGACCGCATTCATTTAACTTTTGTTACACTATGTTATTATAGTTGTTCCATTTTACTGTTAGTTATCATTGTTAAGCTCTTTCTGTGACTATTTTATAAATTAAACTTTACTGTAGGTATGTATGTATAGGAAAAAACATAGTATATGTAGAGTTCAGTCCTATAAATAGTCTCAAGCATCCAGTGGGAGTCTTGGAACATATCCCCTGAGAAGAAGGAAAGACTACTGTATGTTATTAAAATTAATTTTACCTGTTTCCTTTTCCTTTTATACTGTAGCTAGAGGAAAACTTAAAATTATATGTGTCTCATGTTCCCAGCTCATAGTATTTCTGTCTGCTAATCTAGAAGCGGAGCAGAATGAGGTAGGTACAGTCATTCTCCCTGCCTTTCAAGAAACACAGACGGCAGAACAGAGGTGCAGCCATGGGTAACAGAAGTAGAAGTCTCAGAAGGATCTAGGTGGCCCCTGTCCAGTGTCACAGCAAGGGAAGGCAAGATCCCTGGATGCTGCATGCAGGTTGCAGGTCAGACGACAGCAGCATCTGCTGGCTTTGCACCTGGAGGGAACAGGTGCACATCCACCACCATCTCAGCTGACCCTCCAAGAACTCCCAAAGCTAGGAGGGGACTTGGAGCAGGAATTGCAGCTCTGTTCCTGAGATTGTAGCAAATTTCCACCCTTCCAACCCCTGCCCAGTGAGTGAGGAGTGAAAAACTGAGGATTATTTTAAAAATTAACAAATCCTCACTCAGTAGCCTGTTCAGATAGAAACAACGAGTTCTGGCAGATCCGGGAAACGGTTATTTTCCGAAGGCTGCTGTAACAAAGTGCCATGACTAAATGATTCAAACAACTGATATCTGTCTCACAGTTGTGGATGCCAGAAGTCCAAAGCAAGGTGTCCACAGGATTGGTTCCCTCGTGGCTCTGACAGAGCACCTGTTGTTCGAGGCCCCTCCCTCCAGCTCCTAGTGGTTGCTAGCCATCCTTGACAGCAGATGGGTGGCTCCATCCCTGCCTTCCTCTTCACATGGCCTTCTCCCTGCATCCTTTTCCCTCTACAAATGTCCGTCTCTGCATCTCCTATGTTCCCATTTTCATAAGGACACCAATAACACTGGATCAAGGCTTTATTTTAACTTGATCAGCTCTGCAAAGGCCCCATCTCCATCTAAGGGCACATTCTGAGGTCCTGAGAGTTAGGACACTGACATGTCATTTTGGGGAACTAATTCACCTCTCAAGGAGAGGAGAATGGTCTATTTGAAGCAACTTGATGCTAGCCATCTTTTTTTTTTAATTTATTTATCTACTTAGGTTTACATGACAGCAGAATGTATTTTGATTTATTGTACACAAGTGGAGCACAACTTTTCATTTCTCTGGTTGTACACAATATAGAGTCACACCATATTTGCAGTCACACATGAACCTAGGGCAATGATGTCCATCTCATTCCACCATCTTTCCTGCCCCCATGTCCCCTCTCCTTACCACTCTCCCCTTGACCAAAGTTTCTCCATTCTTCCAATGCCAATACCCATTTGGATCAATATCCACTTATCAGAGAGAACATTCGGCCTTTGTTTTTTGGGGATTGGCTTACTTTGTTTAGCATGATGTTCTCCAACTCCATCCATTTACCTGCTATAATTTTATTCTCTTTTAATGCTGAGTAATATTCCATTGTGTATATGTACCACAGTTTCTTTATCCATTCATCTATTGAAGGGCCTCTAGGTTGCTTCCACAGTTTAGCTATTGTGAATTGAGCTGCTATCAACATTGAAATGTCTGCATCACTATAGTATGCTGTTTTTAAGTCCTTTGGGTATAGACCAAGGATTGGGATAGCTGGGTCAAATGGTGGTTCCATTCCAAGTTTTCTAAGGAATCTCCATACTGCTTTCCAGATTGGTTACGCCAATTTTCAGTCCCACCAGCAATGTATGAGTGTGTCTTTTCCCCCACATCCTCACCAACACTTATTGTTGTTTGTATTCTTTATAACTGCCATTCTGACTGGTGTAAGATGAAATTTTAGAGAAGTTTTGATTTGCATTTCTTTAATTACTAGAGAGGTTGAACATTTTTTCATATATTTGTTGATTGATTGTATTTCTTCTTCTGAGAAGTTTCTGTCCAGCTTCTTAGCTCATTTATTGATTGGGTTGTTTGTTTGTTTGTTTCTTGGTGTTAAGTTTTTTTAGTTCTTTATATATCCTGGAGATTGGTGCTCTATCTGATGTGCACATGGCAAAAATTTGTTCCCAAAATGTAGGCTCTCTCTTCACCTCATTGATTGTTTCTTTTGCTGAGAAGAAGCTTTTTAGTTTGAATCCATACCATTTATTGATTCTTGATTTTTATTTCTTGTACTTTAGGAGTCTTGTTAAGGAAGTTGGGGCCTACATTTTCCTCTATTAGGTGCAGGGTCTCTGGTCTAATTCCTAGGTCCTTGATTCACTTTGAGTTTCTTAAATGGTTTTACATATCAATTTACAAACTCATTTATGAAGAACTAGGATTTTTATAAAACACTTTTACATCTTAACCTCTGCTAAAGTCTGTAAAGTCTAACCATCTCAGTGAGCCCTCAGCTGTCCTTCCTGAGGGTGTGCAGAATGACAGAGGCTTTTATCTCCATGCTGAGTAGAGCTCAGTGGCCAGCGGCTCGGTCTTCTGTTGTCCCCTGTGGACTCCTATCTTGGACTCACACTGAACTATCACGTTGTCCTCTCCTGCCTCTGAGGTCCAGCATGCTGTCCACTTCCCTCTTAGGACTTCAGGGTCTGGAGATCCAGGATCGGCTACTGGGTGAGGACATGCTTGTGGTGAGGTCCATAGCTCTGTCTGTACCGCCACCCTCCCTGGGAAGGAGCTGGGCCCAGGGCTGTGGTGTGGATGGCTGCCCCGTGGCTCCCCTCACCTCTCTGGGCTTTCTTCTCGGTCTCCCAGGACTGCTGCTCCTCAAGTGCATTCCCAGGAATCCTCTCATGGCTGGAGAAGGGAAGCCCTGGCCTGAGGCCAAAAGTCTTGCACATAACCTATGGTCATCTGAAGAGTCTTTGCCAAGGGTTTAGGCTTGAACCCTAAACAAAAGAACGTGCTGTGTAGCCAAGTGGCGTGTCTCTACAGAGACTGGAAGCACAGGATGACCGTCTGTCCACTCAGCTGAGCTGAGGGTGTGGAAAAGAAAGGAAGTGTGGAAGACCCCAGGGGGAGGGAGGTGCTGGTCAAGGTCCAACCTAAGCTCGATAAGCCATAAAAAACTGATGACAACTGTGCACTTTTTATTAAAATAAATCTTATGTTTTAAGAAAATATTTAAATTCATTATATGTGTGTGCCTAAAAGTGGTACAGATTACGGCCACTATTAATTCAATGAAACCTCACTAATTTGAACTTCTAAAAAATACTACTTAATGGTTTCTAGAGAATAAATGAATCTGATTTACTTTAAAAAGTATTCACTAGCAGAATTTCATGTGGGCTTTGATATCTGCATAGATACTGCTTAAATGCCTTAGCACCTTTTCTTTCCTTAGCAGCTTAAATATTCCCCAGCAACCTTGATTTAGGTGCTGAGCAAACCCTTCCATGAGACTGCGCGAACGTGAATTTGGTTCTGACGGTGTTGGCTTTAACACCTCTTCCAAGTGATCAAAGTCTGATGGAATCAAATTGCACACTTGTGTAATTGTTCTGCCGTTTATTCAATCGCTGGTTTGGGGAAGTGGTGAAATCACCACCAAGTTGGAGGTTCTTTTGGTGCAGGGGCCGATACACTCACACAAGACAGAAATGTCTCTTTACCCGGAATATCCAGACACGGGGCTTCTCTGAGATGGTGAATCTCCTTCAGAGATCTGAAGGGGTTTGCCTAATGCGAGAGTTTAGCAAACCAAAGGGAGAAATATCCAGGCGGAACAGAGCCGCGCGGCAAGCAAGAGCGCTCCCCCACCGCTGGTCTGGGGTCCCAGGTGAGCCCGGCCCCGCCCACCCGGCTCGCCCCGCCCACCCGGCTCTCCTGCCCTGCGCCGTCCAGGGCGCCCCGGTGCCTCCAAGTCCCCGCTAGGCTCAGGGGCGCCAGGGCTTCCCATTAAGATCCGGTTGATCTTGCAGCGCTGTAGCATTTAGGCTCCCTGTAAAGCTAAGTGAGGTTTCGGCTCCCCGTTGCCCAGGTCCTGTTCTGTGCGGCGCAGATGCTGGGCCCTGGCTCCGGGAGGCACAGGGCCATAAATCATTAAGTGTCAGAGCCTTTTCAAGTTAAATCCCTCAGCTCTCAGCCATCACTCACAGAAGGCCCTGGGAGCGTCAATTATGGAAATGCCTTCCAGTCAAGATTAGAGGTACATTTGGTTATTCGTTTACTTTCCGGTCCGGAATTGCAATAACTCTATTTCAGGAGTCATTTTGCAGTGTACGATTTGGTACATTTTTCTTATAAATAGGGACTTTCGAAAATAAATAGAAGCGCCATATGAATATTTTTGTGGAATTTCACCCACGATGGATCAATTAATACTGATGACGAAACTGAAAAATAACCTGGTTTCAAATAGAAATCCTGTTTCTCAGGCTGCAGAGCCGTGCGAGGAAACAGCCTGCTGCCCGCGTTCTGCCAGCGTCAAGTCGGTTTCTAGTCTTTAAATCCATGCGTCCTAATCCTTCAGCTGTGTGCCTCATAAACCCACCCCATAATGAGCATTTTATTTAAGCCATTTTTAGAGATTAGAACGGAGTTCATTTCCTTTTACTTTTCATTTGCGTTACTTTTAATCCCTTCATTCTATAAACTTAATTGCTATTTTGCTGGTCCCCAAGCAGCTAACCTAAGCCTTCTTTAAGCATTTCTTAGTAATTTTCTTTTAGTTATTTACTACATTTTCTCTTTAGTCAGCTAAATGAAACTTTCAGGATGTTCTGTAGTTGATAAAACTTTCTAGATGAGGCATTTGCTTTTTTTGTACAATGGAACAAATTTTATTTTGCATTTTTTCCCTCTTCTAGGAGCTGCAAATGGATGACAAAATGATAAATGTCAGTCATTAGTAATGATGTTTTTTATCTTAGAACATTCAATGTTCCGTCTGAAACACAAACAAATGAGCGTTGGAGGCTTTTACCACCATTTCCACCATCTTGACAGAGTTGGATTTCCAACAGGGTTTTTGAGTATCACAGCATCCTTCTTTGTTTGGAACTAAGCCAGGGCAGTTATCTACTTAACACACTTGTCTGACTACGATTTTACTATTTCAATAATACACCTGTTGTGACAGCAGCAGCTACAGCAGCAACATTATAAAATAAATAAGCAAATAAGCCTAAGAACCCATGAGGCTGTGCCCTGCCAAGGGGACGTGATTGCACCCAAGGAAGGCTTCAGAGAGTGATTTAATTTTTCATCTATTTATTGTCTTGATAAAAATCATAGCAAATGTGCAAGTAGGCCAGAATCTGTCTCAAAAACCAGCAATATGAACGTAGAGATGAATAGTGATGTCCATTAAATCAACTGCCACACTGAGTGCGGACGTATTGCGGTGCAGTACGTAGTCACTAAACTATATTTATAAGGACATAAGGCTTTACATGCAGTACCTCAAAAGAGCGAAAAATATGAGTTTGTCTGGAAATTACAGGGACTGACTTGATGAAAACTAGCCACGTGGGAGTCCCACGTAAATCCAGGCAGCAGAGCATTGCAAGGGCCCTGGCAGGGAGTTAGGGCTCCAGCTTCATTTCCCCGCCCGTGTCTCTCAGGGATGCATTCCTCAGCTCACCCATGACCGCGAAGGTTTTCCTTAGCCAGCATGGTTACTGGCTTCCTATTTCACACAGAAGAAAACCCAACGCCATGGTGCAAAGACTTGAACTTCCCGCTCCAACTCTAATCTTTACTTGACACTCACCATGGCCACCTCCACAGCAAGTATTTCTGAGACTTGATTTTTAAAAAGCAGGTCTTTTGGTCTGTTTCAACTTTAGAACAAAGGTTAAGTTGTTGCTTCCTGTTCTTTCACTATAGTAGATTACAAGAATTTAAACAAGTAAGCCAGGAATCACTACCAAAGAACTGATAGGCACAGTTAAAAGGAAAATCTCTTGCTTTCTACTCACTGCAATTACACTAAGGATATGAAGTAAGGGAAGGATACAGCTTGGATGTAAGAGTATTGGCCATTCAAACTACCCATATGTCGTCATTCCATAGGTGACTCACTAATGTAATCAATTCTACACGCTAATTACAATTTGGAACCTAAATGAAGTCCATCCATCTCAGTCCATTTTCTGTTGCTATAACAGAATACCCAAGACTCAGTGATATATAAAGAAGAAACATTAATTTAGCTCATCCTTCTGTAGGTTGGAAAGTCCAACAGCACAGTGCTGGCCTCCACTGGGCTGGCAAGAGACTCCTTCCTGCATCACAACATGGTGGAGAATAGAGCAAGTGTCCCAGCTCAGACCTCTTCCTCTGCATCAGGGGGCCCCACCCACGATAAAAACATCATTAACATAGGACTTGGGAATTTCGTTTTCAACACAGGATCTTTAGGGGGGACACATTCAAACCCCAGTCCCGTGGATGTCTCTGTTTCAAACTGAAATAAAAATTACTAACCCTGAATAACTATGGAGTAATCATGTCAAAACCAGCAGTTTATTTGTTCACTTTTTAACTCGAAATATAAGGCTCAAGCTACAGTCTTCTCAGAATACCTGCCTCGACTATCTCATTGGGGTCTTATAAGTTTCCCAATCAAAATAAGACACATGTCAGAGAATGTGCTTGGAAAATGATAACAGTCTGTTCAAATGTAAAAGGTATTGTTACTTTCATCACGGTCATCACCATATTGTGTTTTAGGCAGAATAGCAATGCATGTAATAGTATCAGACAGTGGACTTAGCACCAGCAACTGCCTGATGCATATTCATCAAGATTCTAGTGTAAAAGAAATCCAGTCTAAACCATCCATGTCTGAGATGGAATTACCAGGTGTGCGAGTTACCAGGCACAGGTGAGGACCCTGACCATCCAAGCCTGCCACTTTCCCTCTGGCTCTCCAACACCTAAGAGCCTGGCTGTACCGAGAGGGTATAGGGAGAGGGCAAAGGAGCCCAGGAGCATGCAGGTCTCTCCTCTGCAGCCCATGTCCATAAGCCCTGATCTTAAACCCCACAGCAACTGGACTCAGTATTTCCAAATGCATTATTCTTTATGTTCACTTGACTCTTTATTTTCTCCAGAAAAAATTCTTCAGAATATTCTTCAGAATATTTTACTGATTTACTCAAAGCCACTAGCAAACAAGAACAAAGACAACAGCAACAAAGTTAAACATGAACAATTGGTTCAGTTCTTCTAGACAGTATTTTAAAAGCCAGCCCCTATCTCCAGAAAGTCCCAGCCATAACCTTGTCATTTGAACCTTACCCTTCAATTCCACGGGGTGAGTAGTTCAGTCAACGCCAGTCTTTGCAGTAGCTGCAATCATTTTGTTGCTTTTGTTATTAATAAGAAGTGAAGATACCCTAACACCCACCTCAACGACAGGAAAACCGAGGCCAAGGCAAGCACATAAAGCACAGTCCCCTCCAGAATCTGTTGTCCAGTCCCCAGTACCTCCACAGTGAAGGCCCCAGGGGGTTGGGCTGCTTCTTAAAGGAAATCATGGTGGCAAAAGAGTTGTCAGCTCCAATTTAATAATTTTATACACATCCTGCCTTGCACATTCTTTAAAAATGTATTTATATTCAAGGCAGACATAAAAATCAATGCTTGAGCCTGGACTCCATTCACACCTTGATATAGTTTATTAAAGAGAAGGCAGCAGTAGAATTAAAAATGTTGTTAACTTCCAAATGGTGCTTTTTGTTGTTTCACGTTTGACATAACTGACCAAATGGGACATGTTCACTTTTAATGTGGTTTTATTTATTTTTCTTACACTATTTCTTTAGCACTTTCTCTTCTCACATGACACGTTAATACATTATTCAGGGCTTAAAATGTCTCCCTGCACAGCCGGCATGATTTCTAGTGTATTGAGCCGCTCTATTTATGACCAAATGGCCAAAATGGGTTTTATTATTCATTTGTGGGGGCATTTTTTAAAAAGCTACTGGGAATTTTAACCCCCGGAATCCCAAGATGTCTTCCTGGGTTCCAACCATTCATCTACACTCTGGCTCTGATGGATGACAGCCTGCCTCCTGCTGGAGGTCCACTACCTGCACATCTGGCCTCATGTGATGGGAGGGCCAGCTGTCCCCTGAAGGACAGCTAGCGCCCTGGCCAGAGCCCCACACCTGCCAGCCTCCATTCCTGATCCCTCATCTGCAGGCCCGGTTTCATTTCTTCATGGTCCCATTGCCTCACAGATCTGAGCCCCTTGGGAAACATGGTAGGTTTCTGTTCCCCAGAGTTTGTCACTCATTTCTGTCATTTGAGGGAGCAGCTCTCACTGCCAGGGCTTCCTGGAAGGTCCTGGGGAGTCCGGGGAAGGCTGGAGCAGAGGCCTCTGCAGCCTCCCTGCCCACAGGGCCTCCCTCAGAGCTTCTGGGGATGGTGATGTTCTTTCAGCAGCGGGTAAAATTATCTGGTGTAACCATGGGATGTAGGGGCTGGGGCAGGGGACACCTGGGGATGACCAACCTTTCTATCTCAGGTGAGAAAACATGTAAAGACGGTAAGGAACAAAACGGCGATGAACTGGGGTTCGTCTTGGACCCGAAGGCCCCCTGGGCTTTGGGATGTGTTCTTCAAGCCCCTGCCTTCAAGGAGGTTTCTCAAAACCACACACAGGCATCTGTCTCTGCAGGTGTGTGCCTGTGCTGAAGTCTGCTTGCTCCCTGCCCCGGCCAAGGTCACACCTGAGTTCACCTGGGCCTGAATGGAGAGTCCAGTGCGGCAGGTGGGTCACCAGGCCACCTTAATCACAGCCTTGATGCTGGTGAGTTCTGTGGCCCCCTGGCCCTCTACACCACCCTTCCCACGTTGGGAAAAGCCCGAGAGGAGGAGAGAGGACGGGGACACCAGAGTGTGGTGGCAACAGTGAAGCGGCTTTTCCCTCCCCACCTTTTTTTCCCCTGCCATGGCTAATTAATTTTCTCCCATTATGAATCCTCACACGACCGATGGCCTGCAGTCAGCCAGTCCTCCTTGTCGGGAGATCTAGGTGGAGCCGTCTCAGCACAGCCCAGGGGGCATACAAGAGTAGGTGTCAGAGCAGAAAATAATTAATTTGGTGACACACACGATAAGTGAGGCAGGGCTTCCCGAGAGCCAGGTTCCCGAGTGGAGCGACGCCTGTCCCCATACAGCCGTGCCCAGGCTCTTTCCCCTCCCTCGTTCCTCTCGTCTTCCCTCCCTCCTTCTGTCCTCAAGCCCTTATTTCCCCCTGTTCTTCATTTTTCCTCTTGTTTTCCTGCTTTTCTTCTTTCCTTTCTTTCTGCCTTTCAATTTTCCTTTTCTTCTTTCTTTCTTCCTCTTGTTCTTTGCCAGAAAAGCAGCAGCCAACGAGCTTCAATATCTCACAGGCTCTTTAGAAGAAAGTTGCCACTATCATCTGCCTGCTGACCTGTTCACTAAGCATTTATTAAACACTTACAATGTTCCCCTGGGCACAGGATGGATACCAAGGGGATGGAGAGTAAGGGAAACCAGATTCACCCTAGCCTCGAATTTGCTTCCCCCAACTCTTTTAGACCAGCCCTGTTCTGGTAAGACTGAAATGTGCAGATGTAGCCTGGGACAAGTCCTATGTCAATGTCACCTCCTAATGCAGATCTTCTTGCCCAGAAGAAGGAAGGCTGACAGAGAATTGCATCCTTAGTTGCCAAGGTGGGGAGCATCTCTACTTCCTGAGGGTCCCAGAGAGCAGGATTCAAGCCTCCAGCTGAAGGAGGTGGGGACCTTTGTCTGCCCAGACAGCCCAGAGTAAAACCACTTGAGATTCTCTACCTCGTTCCAAAGTTTGAGCGCTATTTTAATATGGATGGGTATTTATGAAGATATGATCTTCCAATAAAAATAGTTAACAATTGCTAAGCACTTGTTTCTTGTAAAGCACTGTTCCGAGTATTCCTTATGCATTAACCCACTTACGTATCATATCAACCATATATATTAAATAATTAATTACCCCTGATACGAACTGAATTGTGTCTCCCCCAAATTCACGTCAAAGTGCTAATCCCCAATGTGAGTCTAATTGGAGATAGAGCCTTTACAGAGTAATTAAATTTAAATGAGGTCGTAAGGAGGAGGCCCTAACCCTATGGAACTGGAGTCCTCATGAGAGGGCTCTCTCCACACACACAGAGAAGAGGCCCTGTGCGGACACACAAGAAGGCAGCCATTCCAGGCAGAAGCCAGCCCTGAGGAATCCTTAGTCTTGGGCCTGCAGCCTCCAGAGCTGTGAGGAAATAAGCCTCTGCTAGTGGCTTCCTTCAGGTTTGCAGATGGCCACCTTCTCACGGTTTCCTCACATGGCAAAGAGAGGCGGTTCTAGTCCCTCCTCTTTTCTTACAAGGGCACTAATCCTATCAAGAGGGCCCAGCCTCCTGACTTCATCTAAACCTAGTCACCTCCCAGAGGCCCCATCTCCAAGGACCCTTGCAGTGGGGTTAGGGCTTCAACAAGTAAATTTAGAGGCGATCCCATTCAGCCTAGAGCAAGGTTCTATGTTGAGGTTACTTTAAAAGGGAACTTTGTATCTACAATTTTTGAAAAACCTCTTCTGAGGCATGTTCTTTTAGTTTTAATTAAAAATTGTTAAGAACTTGAGAGAGGCTGAGAATGAGGATTGTAAGTTCAAGGCCAGCCTGGACAATTTAGTGAGAACTTGTCTTAAATTTAAAAATGAATAAATGGAAAGAGCTGAGGAGGTAGTGTCAGAGTAGAACCCTGGCCAGGCAGCACAGGCCTGGGCCCAACCCAGCAACCAGGCATGGCCAAGGAGGCCTAAGTGTAGAAGAGAGGCTCTGGCAGCCGAGCGGAACACAGATTCTGAGAGGAGAGCAGGCGCTGACGAGGCAGAGGAGCAGGGTCGCTTTACCGCCTCCCTCCCATGAGGCAGTGGGGCCCGGCGCGGGGCAGGGCCTGGGCCTGGGAGTTCTCTCGCGGGGACGGGAGCACCGTGCGCACAGGGCTTCCCTGCACTTGCAGGGTGCTCAGGAGAGACCCAGGTCTGTGTCACCCCACCCAGGACACTGAGGGGCAGGTGCGGTTGAACTGTCTGGGTACAAAAAGCAACAAAGCAAAGCAGGGCTGGGGAGCGCAGAGCCACTGGCGCAGTGTCCCCCACAGAAGCCCCAGGTCCCGCTGGTCAGCTCACACTCCCTCAAGTGGCCCTCGCCCACAGACTGCACTCCGGTCACCCTGCGCGTACCCCTGCCAACTCCTCTAGATGCCACGCGGGTCTCAATGGCAGGTGTGACTCCTACAAGCAGTGCCACGCCATCAATTTGGGAGAAGGTGCACAACTTTGAACAGTCAGGGACCTGCCTAGGGAGAATCCACAGTAGCTCGCAGCGCCAGACCTAACCCTGGGGACTGAGGGGAGACCACTCCCCAAAGAAAGAAAAGGAGTTTGAGGGGTGCATCCACAGGGAAGTGCCAAACTCTCTAGCTAGGCTCACTGGTGAGGCTTTTCTCACAAAGTCAGTCAACTAAGATTGCGGGAGATGATTGGTTCCAATGCAAAAGCAGAAATCCAAGGACACGAAAAACCAAGGAAATAGAGCAGTACTGAAAGAACAAAGAGAACTCCAGCAGCTGACTCCCAAGAAATGGATATCTGTGAAATATTGAATAAAGAATTCAAAATAATCACCTTAAAGACGTTTAGTGAGTTGCATCAGAACACAAACAGATCACTAAATTAATTCAGGAACATAATACATGAAAAGAAATTCTGTGGCTGAAAATTATAACATATGACCTAAAAATTCCAGAGAACTTGAACAACAGACTAGATGAAGCAGAAGAAAGATGCAGTGATCTTGAAGACAGATCATTTGAAATTGTCCAATCAGAAGAACATGAAGGAAAAACAAGGAAAAACAGTGGATGAAGCCTACAGCACTTAATGAACACCACCATCTAACAAATTAATATATACATTAGGAGCTGGACATGGTGGTACACACTTGTAATCCCAGCAAGTCTAGAGGCTGAGGCAGAAGGACCAAAAGTTCAAGGCCAGCTTCAGCAACTTAGGCAGACCCTGTCTCAAAATAAAAAAGAAAAATGAACTGCATAAATAGCTCAGTTCTCCTGGTTCACACCACCAATTTTCAGTATGTATGTGCATATATGTAACAGGGTCGTAGAGTACTAGAGGGTTCTTGCCTCATACACCTGAAGGATAAGGTACACAGATGACAGAGAGTGAGAATTCAGTGGCAGATTTATTAGAAGCAAGCAAGGAAGGCTCCCACAGCATAGGAGGGGTCCCAAAGAGGGTACCGTGGGTAGCTCTCTGTCTAGGGGTTATTATTATTATTATTATTATTATTATTATTATTATTATTAGGAACTAACTTTTCCTTGGAGACTCACCCTTGATCTCTTTCTCTGATTGAATTGAAAGTGTACAATTTTTTATTCCTATAATGGGATAATTTAACATGTTTTCTCACCTGAGATTGTCCTGGACTTGTTCTGTAAAACAAAAGAATTACTTGAATTCCAAACAGCTCTTTGGGGCTCACTAATGCTAGGAAAGCCAAGGAGACCTGCTGTTCCGTACAAAAGAACCTCCACAAGACTATCAGCAGATTTCTCTGCAGAAACTTTACAGGCTAGGAGAAATAAAGAATATATTCAAAGTGCTGCCAAAAAAAAAAAAATCTGCACATCAAGAACATATACAAAAAAAAAAGTAAACCAACAAACAAAAAATCCTATCATTCAGAAATGAAGGAGATATAGGCTTT
Source organism: Geosciurus inauris (assembly GCA_004024805.1). Lineage (NCBI taxonomy): Eukaryota > Metazoa > Chordata > Mammalia > Rodentia > Sciuridae > Geosciurus > Geosciurus inauris. Next base: position 22,798 of record PVHX01016030.1, read on the forward strand.
CCCAAACAAGCAAAAGTCATGGATGTTCACCATTAGTAGGCGTGCCGTACAAGAAATGCTAGAGGCAATTTTTAAAGTTGAAATGGAAGAATACTAATTAGTAACATGATAACATATGAAGGTAAAAACTCACTGATAAAGGTAAGTATACACTCAAATTCAGAATTCTCTAGTATTATAATAGTGGTATATAAAGTACTATTAATACTGGTATAAAAGTTGTAAGACAAAAATATTAAAAATTATAACTTTAATGATTTGTTAAATGATACATAATAAAAAGGATATGAACTAGTATTAACATAAAATATACAGGACAATAAGTCTATTTTTATATGCAATCAAAATTAAATTGTTATCAGTTTAAACCAGATTATTATGTTTTGTGTAAGTCTAATGTTAATCACAAATTTAAAAGCCTATTGTGTATACACAAAAGGCAATAATAAAGAAAGAAAACAGCATTGTGGAAAAAAAATACTCAAATCACAAAGAAAGACAGCAGGAGAGAAAGAATAGAAGATTTTCAAAACAACCAATAAAATATCACTGGGAAGCTCTTACCTATTAATAATTATTTTAAATGCAAACGTATTAAATTATTTAGTCAAAAGACATGAAGAGAATGAATTTAAAAAAAAAGAAAAGAAAAGAAAAAACAGTATCTAAGTATATGCTGTCTCCAAGAAACTCATTTTAGATTTAAGGTCACATATAGGCTTAAACTAATGGGATAGAAAAAAACATTTATTTTGAAAATAGAACATAAGTGACTATATTTATATCAAACAAAATAAATTTTAGATCAAACGCATCACAAGAGACAAAGAAGGTGATAATGTAATGTTGCAGGAATCAATTCACCAAGAGGATATATCAATTATAAAAGTGTATGCATCCAATGTTAATACACCTAAATATGCAAAGCCATGCTAAGAAAACTAAAAGAAGAAAAGGAAAGCACACAATAACATTAGGGGAAGTCAGTGCCCCACTTTCAATGATGAGTCGATCATCAGACAGAAAATCAATCAATAAATAGCTGTTTTGAACACCATCCTATAGACCAAATGAACCTAATAGACTTTTACAGAATATTAAAGCCAGCAGTAACAGAATAAAACACTCTTCTCAAACATATAGGTAACATTGTCCAGGACAGGTCACCTGTTGGATCAAAAAACAAGTTTTAACCAATTACTGAAATGATTTCAAATACTAAAATTATGTATCTTTTCAATCAATATAAAAGAAAGTAGAAGTCAATAATAGGACTAAAATTTCAAAATTTGCAAATATATGAAAATTAAGCAATGCATTCCTGAATAATCAATGAATCAAACAAGAGATCAAACAAGAAATTTTTTTAAAAAATCTTGAGACAAACAAAAATGGAAATATAAAACACCAAAACTTATGGAATACAGCAAAAATTAAAAAGTCCTAAGAAAGAAGAATATAGCAATAAATTTCTACATTAAGGAAAACCCCTCAAATAAACAATCTAACTTTTATCTCAAGGAAGTAGATAAAGAACAAACTAAGCCCAAAGTTAGTAGAAGAAAGAAAATAATAAAAAAATCATAGCAAAAATAAACAGAATAAAGACCAGAAAACCAATAGAAAAGATCAATGAAATTGAGTTGATTTTTTTTTTTTGAGAACATGAACAAAATTGACAAATCTTTATCTAGGCTAAGAGAAAAATAGAGAAGACTCAAATAAATAAAAAGGAAATAGGAGGTATTAAACTTGATACCATAAAAATACAAAGGACAGCAGAGACTACTATGAACATTTATACAGCAACAAATTGGATAACAGAAGCAGAAATTCCTAGAAATATACATCATACCACGACTGAACCATGAAGATACAGAAAATATTAGTAGACCAATAACAAATAAGGAGACTGAATCAGTAATCAAAACTCTTCCAAAGAAAATCCCAGGATCAGATAGTTTCCTTGATAACTGAAACACACATGGAACAGAAATGTTTTACAAACGTTTAAATAAAATTAACACCAGTCCTTCTCAAACTCTTCCAAAAAGTTGAAAAACACGTTCAAACCTATTATATGAAGCTTTCATTACCCCAATGCAAAAGCCAGGGAAGAAACTGACCAGATAACACACTACTGAAAAAGAAAAAGCCAACGTCCCTAATGAGTGCAGATGCCAAAATACTCTGCAAAATACCAGCAAAAAGAATTCAGCAGCACATTAAAAGAATCATACATCATAATCAAGTAGGATTTACCCCCAGGATGCAGGAAAGAGCCAACACAGGCAAATCAATTACCATTATAAACCACAATAACAGAATGGAAGCTAAAAATCATACCATTATCTGAATAGATGTAGAAAAAGCATTTAACAAAATTCACCATTCTTTCATGATAAAAACTACACTAGGCAAGAAAAAGTCATCAAAAAGAAAAAGTCATCAAAGTCAGAAAGAAACAAATAACATAGTTTCTGTTTTCAGGTGGCATAATTTTATACATTGATAACTTTAATGATGCCATCAAACACTTTTAGAAGTAATAAATTAATTCAATTGCAGAAATCAACAAATAAAAATCAACAAATGAAAATCAGCTCCACTAGCAATGAACTACCCCAAAGAGAAATTAAGAGAACAATTCATAATGAAATGTAAAAGAATAAAATACTTGGGAACAAATTTCACAAAAAAAAAAATAAAAAACCTGTATATTGAAAAAAAATAACATATCAATGAAGGGAATGAAGTAGACATAATTCAAAAAATATCCTATGTTCATGAAAGAAATGATATTATAATGTTCATGCTACCTAAAGAAACCTATTCATTCATTACAATTTCTATCAAAATTTCAATGGGATGTTTTACAGAAAACAGTTCTAAAATTCATTTGGAATCACACACACACACACACACACACACACACTAGTCAAGGCAATCTTGAGCCAAAAGAAGAAAGCTGGAAGCATCAGATTTCCTGACTTTCAGTTACAATACAAAGTGATCAAAACAATATGGTACCGGCATAAATACAGATGCATAGACCAGAATAGAGAGCCCAGAAATAAATCCATAAAATAAATGTGGTCAGCTGATGTTCCATAAGAGTGCCAAGGATACACAATGGGGAAAGAAGAGTCTCTTATATGGTGTCCGGTGTGATGTATATCCACATGCAAGAGATGAAACTGGATCCTACATCAAACTAAAAGCTTCTCTACAGTAAAGGAAACAATCAACAAAGCAAAAGGCACTGTAGAGAATGGGAGAAAATATTTGTAAACCATATAGCTGATAAGGATTAACAGTCAAAAACTGAAAAACAGCTAAAACCACAAAAAGGGCAGGTGATAAGGATGAGGGACTCATGTGCATCGTTGGTCCTGGTCCCACTGGCTTGGCTGATGCAGATGTGGGGAGGGTCGGCGTTCCTCTGATCACCGGGCACTGAAAGCCAGCATGGCTGGGGATCACTTACCCTCTGACTGCCTCAAGGGATGGGGGCTTGTGAGGATTTGCACACCCCGGCTTAGGCAGCAGGCAAGCAGTAGGAAATTCTCCCATTTAAAGAAATCCCAACCATGTTCATCCAGAGGAAGGAGACGTTGTGCTCCATTTGTGCACAATGTGTCAAAACGCATTCTACTGTGATGTATAACTAATTAGAACAAATTAAAAACTAAAAAATTTCTTAAATTTTTTTTTATTTTTAGTTGTAGGTGGACAGAATATCTTTATTTTATTTTTATGTGGTGCTGAGGATCGAACCCAGTGCCTCACGCATGCTAGGTGAGCATGCTACCACTGCGCCACAACCCCAGCCCCTCTTAAAAATTTTTGAAAAAAGAAATCCGAATGGATAGAAAGAACATGGTCACGTGAGTTCTCCATTGACTTTGTCATCTCTGGAACATGTTCTGAAGACTGAGAGGGTGGTTGTCCACCTCTCCAGAACAGGATTTGACCCGAATCTTTCCAGGGTCCTGGGATCCTGTCACCTGAGCCAGGTCCAGAATACCAACCTCAGGACCTTTTCCTTGGGCTAAGTTCTACAGAGGCTCCCTCCACATGGCCCTGGAGCCACATTTCCCAACTTCAGCAAATTTAAAGAAAAGAGAAAAAATCAACCTGTAGATTTACATAAAACTCCAAAAACAGGTTCTGATTTAAGTCAAAAACAAAGTTGCTTTCTATGCCAAAGCGCTGCAGAAAAGTTAAAGGGAGTCAAGAGTGTAGCTAAAAATTCCAGTGAGGGCTTGGGGAGAACCAGTTAAAACGCAGGTTGAACAGAAGTCATCCTGGACCTCCCTCTTACCAGAGGTGGTGGGGCCCTGGGAGCTCAATCACTGTTTCAGAACCTGCAACAGGACATTTCAGAACATTGGGAGCACATTTCCATTTTTTCTGCCACTCTGGCTGGGGTGCCCTGTCACTCACCGCTAAAGGGAGGACCCAGGAATGGGTAGGCCAAGCCAGCCAAACCTCTCTACCACTGTCCCACGACATGCACCAAGAAGTGGTAGGGGCCCAGCAGACCTGAAGCTGTTGCCAGGGCTTTTCAGTGAGTCTGCAGGATGGATTTTTTTCTTTTTTTTTTTTTTACTGGGGATTGAACTCAGGGGCACTCGATCCCTGAGCCACATCCCCAGCCCTATTTTTGTGTTTTATGTAGAGACAGGGTCTCACTGAGTTGCTTAGCGCCTCGCCATTGCTAAGACTGGCTTTGAACTCGCGATTCTCCTGTCTCAGCCTCCCTAAGTGCTGGGATTACAGGCTTGAGCCACTGTGCCCAGCTTGCAGGATGGATTTTTTTCCTCTTTCTGTTGAGTTTTCTAAACTTAGAAAACCTGACTCTAGGACCATGTGGAGTGATCCTCTGCCAGACGGAGCTCAGAGAAGCTGAGCAGAGTGGAGAATGGATGGAGGTATGAAGCCGAGGGAAGACCAGAATAACCTCCTGCTTTGCTCACTTTTGGTTACTTGCTTTTTGTTGGCTTTAAAAGTCACTAATATTGGAGGTCACACAGCTGAGCAATATATTATTAGGTCCCCGTGGCTATGCTATAGATAACACCCTGACATGTGGTCATGATCGTGACCATTTCCTAAGTCACATTTTGGGACTTGCAATCTGCTCCTGTTGAAAGCAGTAGCTCCTCACTTGGGCCTGTGCAGGTGTCAGGGAGGGGACCTTCTGATGTCGGGAAGCTAAAGGCTCTACCTTCAGATCCCGCTCACACCACTCCTGAACAAGCATCTGGGAAGAGCCATGGAGACTGACTCTCCATGCACGGACCACTGACCAACGTACCTCCAATCACATTCCCCAGGCCTCACCTCACCCTTCTTCATAAACAGCCCTACCCTGTCCTCAGGGAGGTAGATTTACCACTTGGTCTCTGGCCTGGGTATTGACCACCTTGACAATAAACTGTTCATCTTTTGCAAAACTTGTCATTTTGGTGATTGACATACTGCAATGGGCAAAATGGCCAGTGGATAGGAGTTGGAGGGGTGGCCCCTTCCCAGCTCTGGCCCCCAAAGCCATCCTGGGGGATGCCAGATGCACAGTGCTTGGGCCTAGCTAGCACAGCACAGAGTGAGCCCAATGCTACGGAAGGGAACCCTTATCAGAACTTGAAGTCCTGTTGGCTTTTTTCCTCCTCCCCTCCCCCTCCTCCTGATTTCCCTGCTGGAGGTTAAGATTTTGTATGGTGAAAACTGTAGAGATGGATTTTCTTAGAACCAGATTCTGACCTCATGAAAACCACATTTTAGATAGCTCTCTACTCAGGCCACAGGGAGAGAAGTGCCCCATCATATCTGTTCCTGTCTCAGAGCCTTCATCATTTGACACTGTTCTCTGACAAGTGAAGTCCCTATACATTTAAATAAACTAAAAACGCAGCTCTAAGGCAAATATGTTTAGGTTATGAGTGGGCCACCATGACAGGCCTGAAATTATTGACAAATTCAGAACATGGATTGTGATCCAGTATGCAAGCCAGTAATGGCTCGTGAACCCTGTAGGATTGAGCCTCACAAGTACCCTCTTCCCCAAGTCTAGTGTCCCCTTGCTCCTGGCAAGCAGTGTGGTGGCTGGACCCGGTGAAAGGTGGTCCACTCTGGATCTAGGTGCAAGATGAGAATAAGATGGAGATGAGTTCAGCTAATGCGTTGCCCACTTAGGGGTCCTGGTGGAACTCACCTACGATGCTGAGTTCAGTAACAAGACCCTGCTGGCCCCATTGAGCTTTCCAGGCTATTAGTTTTAAGAATAATGAGAGCAGTGAACAGAGGTACTTTAAGGTAGCCAACCAGGACTGACTGGGAGGTTTCCTAGACAAGAAACTCACAGTGATCAAACTGTCCTACTCACCACCCTGAACAGGTGGTCCCCTAGGTATTAGACATAAAAGCTGGGAGCATGTATACCCTTAAATTTTCCATTTGTTCTTGAGTTTGTTAAAACTCGTCTGCTTTCCTATGCCTTTTAGTTCTAGACTTTCATCTGTTAACAGCTGGTAGCTTGTGTGGACAGAAGACCACACCAGTAGCAGAATTCACAGCTGGTTCTGAGCTCTGGGTGCACAGCAGCCAGCACCGCCGCAAATAGAGCCAGGTGCAGCTAATTAAAGACGGCTGGTCAGAATGGGGGAACCTGCATTTTATATCTAGAGATACTCAAGTGCCGTATTTTTCAGATATATTTCAAAGGTGCTAATATTGACTACTTAGAATTTTGGAATGAATTAGTTTGGTGAATAGTTTAAATGATGTATTATTGGCAATTGTACTGTTTGGAAGTAAATAGATTCTTCTACAATACTTGGAGGAGGTTGAAATGTGGTGGCTGAATATTTAGTCCTGGGGAACAGCTCGGCTTCATTGGGCAGCTCTGTCCATCAGCAGAGGTGTCCATCATGGGACAAAGAGCTGTGGAGAAGGCCATGAGCAAATGCTCATGATTGATGCCCTAGGGAACATGTATACGACATCCCAGAGACTTTCGCTTTCTCCCTGTGAGCCAGCCTGACAGTGGCTGGGAGGGATCTGCAGCTGCCAAGGCCCCCTGTGCTCTAAAAATAGATACAGTGGCTGCTGGACACACACAGTTGCATTAACCCCAAAGACCTGTGGCATGTTGGTAGCTTGGAGAGGAATATTTTGTTGCTCAGATGTGGAAGTTTTTCAAATAAAATAATTCAGCCAATGAACAAACACTGTTACAAGTATAAACTAGCTCCCGACTTATCAGGGACCCTTCAAAGTCACCAGTATCTATAGAGCCTTTGGAGGGTCACCTCTTTCCAAGGGAAGCCCTAGCCTTAGACTAAGTCCCTGCAGTGCATCTAAAATGGTATCTTTACCCTGCCAAGCCCTAGCCTGACCCACAACTCAGATACTGGCCCAGCCTGGGAGGCAGAGAAGTCCTTCTGTGTATTTATTTCTAAAATTAGAACCCAAGTCATGATCTATTTTAAAGCACCTTATCCTGTGTATCAAAGAAACTGACCTTCCCTGTTCAAAACCTAAGAGTATTTAGATAATACGATTCAATCACATTAAAATTTCAGAAAAGTAAAATTGAAAGGTCATCCTGAGTAATCTGTGGTCAGACTGAATCATAATGTGGTCCTGTGACCAGCCAGACAAACCCTCCTCTATTTGTTAGTCAGGACCAGCAGTTGAAGCCTAAATGAAAACAGCATCTAAGAAACTGGCCTTGTGAGATGAAAGCTTTAAGTTCACCACAGACGCCATGGATTTTCCTTGGATCAGAACCTGGGCATCACCAGAGGGCTTATGAGACATGCAGACCCTCAGCAGCCCTTCCCTGGTCCTGCTAAGTCAGGTCCTGCTGGGAAGTACACTTGTACATACCAGCATGCCCAGATATTGAGTGTCTGCACATTCCAATTTGAGAAGCACTGGACAGGAAAGGAGACCCTTCCCTAGGCTGCAGCGTGACCTGCTCAGCAGTACGTTTGGTTCACCCAAATCTTAAGGGCAGGAAGCAATTTCACTTGATCTAGGGATGCCAAGGGTGACGAAGAGAGGCAGGGCCCATTCTAATTCAGGCCCCTGAAGCCCAGGTGAAGCAGCACCTCGAAAATAAAACACATCTGTCTTGTGGTTCTCCTTGGCAAAGCACTTCTCATGCACATGATCTTCATTGACTGGCAACCGCAGCGCTGCTGAAAAATGACATTTAATTTGTTTTAATCTTTATCAGTGACTGGATCTTCAGTCTCCATCCCATCACCCTTGTTTCTCAGTCCCCCAAATGGTCAACTTCTCCTTGGATTTGCTGCTTAGACTATATTTAGCAGTGAGCATTGGGTCCTGTCAGTGCCCTGCTTTCCTTCAGCCTGGTGCCCCTAGATACAGCAGCGCCCCGAAAACCCAGCAGAAGATAGCTGCAAATTCTTTGGGACACTTGTTTACATTTCCTGTCAGTTAGACCACAGGAACGCAAATGTTTACCTACCTTCCTAAAGTGGAACCTTGAGAAGAAATTATTTCAGCAAGGAAAAGATACCTGTGGGCCATCCTATTGTCTGTAGTGTTGATGTTTTTTCTCTGTTTAAGAAGAGTCACTCCCAGCGGTTCCTCACGACTTTGTCTTCTGACTTTGAGGATAATATTAACACCCTTGACTTTTCCGTAATCACAAAACTCAAATGAGCAATTTTCTTGAATGAAAATAGGCAGAATTTCTGTAGGGTCTAGATCTTTCTCTTGGATCTATTTATATATCAGTGCATAGAGTTTAGTGTTTCCTTAAAAAAACAAAAAACCTTGAAGTGTGCACAGGAGCCTGCCATACATGTCCATTTCAGCTGCAGTGAGAGGCTGGGTATTATGTCATTTTCCCCACCACACAGAGCTACATTAGTCTTTCTTTAAAAAAGGGAGCTCCACATATTTGAGACAAATTCTGCTGCACTCTGAATGATATGTGTGCTTTTTATGTTTATGAAATCACCATCTGGCAAAAAATAGCAGCCTAATATTTTGACATGAAGGTCATTTGAAAGTTTTACTGCCAGTGAGCATGATCCATTTTGTTGACAAAAAGCTCTCTCGGGGATCCTTACGGTGCCCCAGCCTGCGCGACTTCCCCGAATCTGGCATTTCCACCCCTCCCTCTCCACCTCCTCCCACCAGACTAATTATCAGCTCATTAAGGCTGTCCTAATGAATTATGTTACAGCAGTAAGAAAGGCTTTGGGACAAATGTCCACACGTAGGGGAATGCGGTGGGAAGGGGACAGAGCGAGGCCTCACAAACTCCATCTGCACAGCGCATAAGCAGGGGTGAGCTGACCAGCTTCCACGCACGCACCCTGAATCATAAAGCCTCCGGCAGAAAGGAAGCTTGACTGATGGAGGCTCGGTCCTGGGGGAGCAGCTTCCTAACAGACTTTGCTGACCTAGGAGTCTTCCCCAGTCTGATGGGCCACACTCACATCTGAACATGGTGTCCAAGTGCAGCTGGACAGGATGGCAGGGAGCAAAGACTGGCAGGGCATCCCAAGGGACTCAGGCCCAAACAGGGAGGTCGTGGATTTTCCACAGAGGTGACCAGCACGGGAGGGGAAAGGCCTCAGCGCAGCCCCTCTCTCCAGCGCTTTAACACACACACATGCAATCATGCTCTCACTGCTTGCTTATTTTATTCTTTTGAGCATTCCAGAAAACAAAATAAGAATGTCCCTGCTTTTCTTCCACCTTAAGGACACAGAAATCATTGCAGCCCTGAGAACAAAGATGGCCTTTTACGCTCCACTTGTCCCTGGCATAACATTAGCAATAACAAAATGATACAGACAGCGGCTCCAAACTAAATCAGATCCTACAGCCCAGTCGGGAAACTGAATTACCGAAGAGTAAAGTGCAGCAGAACATTTTTAAATGCCACATGTGTTTTAAAGGGCTGCATTTATATTTTTCTCCTGCATTCAGGATTGTGTCACTGATATTGATCATCAGGGTATTATTTTCTTATTTCAATAATAACCCACATCTCAAGACTTCCGTTTACTACGTCTCAAGAAAGAAACATCAACCTTATAAATAAAATCATACGATGAGCATCTGATTTTGGTGGGGAGGTGTTCGTTGTACTGATGTTGCTTTTCTTTATAAAGCCTCCTGAAGCAACACACAGCTGAGCCAAGTGCCCGGCCACACACAGAGCCGCTCCAGCCTCTAACAAGAGACAGCACCCTGGAGCTGGAAACACAGCTAATTAATTACCATGGTTGGCAGCGAATCCTCTGTAGCTAAAGAAACAATAGAAGTGATGAATATCACTGTCCATAGGCCTCTGAAACTTTGTCGTTGTTAAGTGATACTTTTTCTGAAACAACACCATAGCAAAAACTCTCATTAGAGGAAAATTGGTCCATTTGACCAAAAAGGTTCATTTTAAGGGACCTCCTCACCTCTAAGCGAGTGGAAATCTATGCAGAGCTCTGAGCTGACGTTCACATGCAGATCTCTAAAACTTTTAAGCAGCATAAGTAATTTTAATCGGGTCTCTAAAAGAGAGGTCAACCCGGAGAGGAAGAGCCTTGTGGCTTAAGGACTGTCAACTATGGGGCTGCTCATTGTGAACTCAGCCCCCTCCATTCACCGAGTGCACCCCCAGGGAGATTTGCTGCTTCTGCAATCTTTCTACCTAGTCACCATTCATAACAGCCTATGCAATCAAGACTTTATGGATGATAACAGAGAAAACATACTCTGAATGCAGGGAGAGAAATCCTCGAAGCCTGGGCCAAGAGAAGGACAGGAATATGCAAATTCACCAGGATCATGTATTTCCAGTGTGGCAATTCCACTATTTAGCAGTACCTGAGCTCAACCACACATCGCTGGAAGAACTTCTTTGCCTGAAAATATCCAAATGACAAGCAGAAAACCATCCCCGTGCTTCAAAGAGATTTACTGCAGGTCGAGCATCCATAATCCAATATACAAAATGTTCCCCAAATGGAAACTTTTGGACAGTAGCATAACGCTGCAAGTGGAAAATTCCACCCCACAAAATTTTGTTTCATGCCCCAAATCATTTAAAATTATTGTATACAATTACTTTCAGGCTGAGTGTATAAAGTATATATGAAACATAAGTGAATTCCCTGTTTCGACTTGAGTACCATCCCCAAGATATCTCATACACAGGCTAACATTATTCCAAATTCCAAAATCATCTGAAACTCAAAACACTCATAGTCCAAATCATTTCAGATAAAACCCCTCAACTTGTGTATCCCTTCCTGTGAAAATGAACTAGATAAGAATACCTAACCACACTAAGAAACTGCTGTGTGCTGACATCGGCAAACCAGTGGTTCATTTAATTCTCATAACTGCCTAAAAACGTGGGCATGGTTTACAGACTGAGAAACTTCGGCTTCAGAAGGCGTAGTCATGGCTAAGTCTCGGTGGCAAGCGGCATTGGAGAGGCACAGGTGCTAGAGCCTTGGCCACTTGACTTGGGTGTTTATTTTGCTGTGGTGAGAAAGCCTGGCAGGGTCCTCCCTCGCCAGTGTGCTGCCGGTCTCAAGAGCTGGTACACCTCGCGTGGCTGAAGCTTCCAGCCTGCTGATGGGCAACTCCCCATTTCCTCTTCCCCTCGGCCCTGGCAGCTCCCACTCCACCCTCTGACTCTCAGTTTGCCTTTAGACCCTTCATATGACGAGATCCGTGCCGATTTGTCTGACACTGGCTTATTCCACTTTGCACAACGCCCCCGTTGTTGCATACTGAGGAATTTCCTTCTTTCTCAAGGCTGAATGGCGTCCTGTTGTGTATAAACATTCTGCAGTTCCTTTAGCCATCCGATCGTCAATGGTATTTCGGTTGTTTCCACTTCTTGTCCGTGGGGAACAAGCTGCTTTGAGCGTGGGAATGCCAGCTCTCCTCCAGATCCTCACTGCAATTCTTCTGGATAAACACCTAGAAGTTGGTGCTGGATGTTGCGGTAATTTCATTTTTAATGACACAGACACTCCACGGTGGCCATGCCATTCTGCACTGCCCCCGACAGTGCACAAAGGGTCCCGTTTTCCTTCACAGCTGCCCCCTTCCATGTGAGGTGATCCGTCATTGTCCACGATGCTGCACAGCCTCGGCTCAGCCCCCACATTCCATCTAAGTGTTGTCCCGTCCTATGACAGTTTAAACATAGGGCCAGATGATTTTGGTGGAGGGCCGCGCGCTAAGCGTCTACACCATGCCAGGCTTTGGGGGGAAGGCGTGCTTGTGGGACTGGCCTGTGGAAGGTCGGATTTTGTAAAGACAAGTCAGATGAGCAGATTAGCACTGGCCCTCCTTGGCAGGGTCTAGGGAGTGGAGAGAAGGGTTGTGTATGGGAGGTGCCCTCTTCCCTGCCTGGGGCCCAAGGACAGCACAGGGACAAATCTAGTCTAAACGGCCACGTGTGTGTGTGCCTGCAGGCTTCACTGGCCTGGGATGGGGCAGGATCTGCCGGGGGTTGGGTTTTTCTGTTCAGCTGTTTCTCTCAGCCCACAGAAGAAACAGACCCCTATCCGGGAGAAGGGAGCAGCGTGCTTTCCCAGCCTCTCTCGGTTCCTCTAGGACCTGGAGAGGGGTCGGGCTGCCACTCCAGCCTGACAGTATCAGGGCTGTATCTCCCAGGGCCATCGCACGTCCCCACTATCAACAGTGCCTGGCAGCCAGGGAGATACATTTAGATAAAGCAGCCAGCAATCGCCGATAACAAGCCCCTCAAATGTCAGGCAGCACAAAGGACAGCATTGATTGCTCTGCACAGCCCGCCTTTCTCTTTCTGCCCCGCTCCACTCTTTTCTCCTTTCCTTTTTCACACAGCAAAGCCTCCAGCTGGCATAATCCGCCTGTGGAAAGGCCATTGTGCCTGGACACACATTGTGTTGTTTGCTAAATGGAATTTCTCCTTGCTTCTCCAAGTCCCCGAAGTCCTTCCTTCCCACCCCTCTGAGCTGTTTCTCTGCCCAGAACCTCCCAGCTGGGGCTCAGGCTATGCCTCCCCTGGGAGCCATCAGCAGCTTCCCCAGACCCTGGGCTGACACCTGAACACCTCCCAGGGAGGAAGGAGGGCAGAGCAGGGGCGGGAGGCTGGAGCACAGCCAGGGCTCTGAAGCACTCTGGCTGGGCATTAAGCATCAAAGACTCGCTTAATGCTAGTAAACCTGTCCTTCCTCCCACCAAGCAAAATCGCTTTCCTGTACAATGAGCTACCTTCCAAGTCCCTTTGAAAAGGGAGAGAGGGCATGTGTGCCAACAGCAGCCCAGCCCTAATCTATGACCTGGGAACTGGCAGGTCCCCTGCCACCTGCAGGTCTGGAAGGGCTCCCTCGGCTCTTCCCTTTAATGGGCCAAAGATGTGAACTACAGAAATGCTAATACCCCAAGAAGGGGGTACGTGTGGACAAGTTCTACAGCAGTGTTTCGTTTTGCTTTTCAGTTTCAAATTTTGATTTGCCCTTGTGAGTATTTTTCATGCAGCAGAGTTAATGTGGAGTCCTTCCAGGATCATTTTGTGGAAACAGCCCGCTCCCGTACTGAGTGTCACTCATTTGTTGCTCTTTCTTGTTGGCTACCCATCATGGCATATTTTCTAGTGACATCAGAACATCCAAGAAGAAAAAAAATGATAATATACTTTATCATTTTGCTTTTCCTAGCTACTGGTAAATAATACAACATTATTTCTATTCTGGTCCACTGTGCTTAAAATAGTTGCTTTGGAGCAAAAACAGAAATTAGGCATCAGAGAAACTAGTTTGGAAGATTCCTATATTAAGGGAAGCTGACTCTAAAAGCAAAAAAGACAAAGCACAGCACCAGCTAGACCACAATACGAAGGGTTGTTTCAACAACAACCCAGAAGAAAGGAAATAAAGTCTGGGGGGCAGAAAATGGACTCCCCAGAGATGCTCATATTCCAGTCTCCAACCCTGTCAGTGTGTCAGGCTATGTGGCACAGGGTTGGGGTGCAGATGGAATGAAGGTTGCTAGGGAGGGAGACTATCCTGGGCTGTCCAACTGTGCCAGCACAGCCCCAGGGTCCTGAACCTTGGAAGACCATGGTGCAAGAGAGGGTTAGAGTGGTATGGTGGGACAGATGTGAGAGGGCACTATCTACAGAGGCTGGCTTTGCAGGTGGAGGAAGCCTCCATGAGCCCAGGTCTGTGGGTGGCCTCCAGAGCTGGGAAAGGCAGGAGAGCAGAGTCTCCTCTAAGCCTGCAGAAAGACCCGGGCCTGGTGACCCCTCAATGCTGGCTCTGAGCCCAGGTTGGACTTCCAACTCACAGGGCTATAAAATGATACATTTGACTGTGGGCAAGTTGTTAAAGCAGCAATAAAAACTGATAGAGAAGAAGGAGGAAGAGAAGAACTGCGACTCACTGGGCACTTAGTGAACCAAGCCCCAGGCTAAGTATTTTCCTTTCATTGTCTCCCTCAATCCCCCAGCCCAGAGATGGCACCGTTTTGGCTCCCATCGGGTGCATGACAGAGGTCTAGCAATATTGAAAGGCCTCACTGCAAAGCTCTGGCTCCTCCCTACTCATGCCCATGCACAAGGAGCCCTGCATACTTCTGCCAGAGTGAAGAATCTAAGGTGCTTGTGAGCCATCGATCATCGTTTAGAAATTCAAATTTTACAAATGAAATCCGGAGCCTGGTGAGCACATCTCTGAGTTATTGAAAAGCCAACTGTCCCCACCATGCAGTAGTGGAGATTTCCTACATGAGTCTGTGGAATTGCCACCCATGCACCATTCACAGTGAATTCCTCCGACCAAATTTGACATTTATAATGGCCCAGGAAAAGCCTCTCCCTAATGATACCATATCACTGCATGTCACAGAAATCAGAAGTGACATTTATAATAGAAATGCTTCCTATAACGTGAAGGTTGTGACTGCTTTCCACAGAGTCACAGAGCTCAAGAAGTCGAGGATGTTAGACCAGCAGAGGTGGTGGAGGGGTGCACCCATGCGGTCTGCCCACTCAGGGAGGAGATGCCAGATTCTGCAAGAACATCTTCTTAAGAATGTATGTTCCTAAAAACCTTTCAGGGAAAAAATAGTCCCCAAAACATATCATTAATATATGTTCATTCTTTAACGATGACAAAGCATGAGCCTTATATTCTATTGTGGCAGAGACAGACAGACAGTTGTCCGGCAAAGATGTTCTTCCCTGCAAAGTCCTGTTTCAAGGATCTGAGCAAGGACCACATTCCCCAGCTCCTCTGGCATGGGGCCATGATGCCAGTTCTCATAAGGGGTTGAAAGCAGACGTCACGTGTGTTCCCAGGCTGGATGGAGAAGCTACAGTAATGTCACTTCCCTTCCCTTCCCTTTATAGTGAACGTGGAAGCCACACTCAGAGGACAACAGAACAGAGCCAGGAAGGGTTTGGATCCCTGGATCACAATGTGAAGACCATCGCCTAAGCATGTTTGTTGGGCTATTACATAAAGAATAAATCAAATTATGTAAGCCACTAAAATTTCAGGGTTTATGTGTTACAGCTGGTAGCCTCATCAAAATCAAAACATACAATCCAAAGGCCAAGAGAAGCTCACCTTGTAGTTTTTTGGCTTTGGTAACAATGTTCCTGAGCACCTGGGAGGGAGAGTTGAAAGTCATTTCCATGTGTGATGTACTGCAATAAAGAATCCTTCATAATAGTTTCTCACAGGGCCTTTTGCCAAAGTTATTAAGGTCACCAATCTTTAAAGCTCAAAGTTGTGTCTGTTAGACTGGAATTGATTCTGATACAGAAAGGATTGTAAAGGTGCATATCATATACTTCACCCTAAAATCAATATTGATTTTGCAGGACCTTTTCAAAGGAAGAACATCTTGCTCATAGAAGATACCTTCTAAAAATGACTCAGAACTCTGTTAATTCCAACTCAGAAATATACCACAAGAAAAATCTTACTTTTGCTGGTATTATTTGCAACACACAGATTGGGAGAAAATGCCAGTTCTTCAAAGAATCTTCATATATGTCAACCAGGCTTTGGAGTATTGGAAGAGGGGCATTGTTGGAGTCACAGCTGTGGTGCAATCCCCTCAAGCAAGCGCAGGCTTCAGAGGTGAAGAGGGCAGTTCAAGGACACTCGCTGAACATAGGCCTTGAGAAGCCTGAGTAGGGCTTCGCCCTCCCTCAGCCAGAAGCCTAAAAGGTGCAGACAGAGCTACACTAGGGTCCGCGTCGCCAGTCCAACCTTCCCCTCCGATCCAGCCTTACGCAAGTTTGAACCTCATAGCTGAATGATTAAGGGGGAAAGCCATTATCTGCCATCTAGATCTCAGACGGGAGTGATCCATCATCCTCTGCAGAAAGTGCTGTGGGACGGAAGCTCATCATAAGCATTCTTTTTCATACCAGTCCACTGATCCGCCTGGGCTTAACATTGGCAGCTCAAGAGTAAGAGAGGGGAGACCTTGGGTTCCATCGGTGAGGTGATCACATGATCTTACCCACTAACCTGGAGCCCTGAATGTTGAAGTCCATTGACTCAAGTTGCACAGAAGGGCTCCCCATCCAGCTGCACCTTGTATCCTGTGATACCGGATCATGCACCCGCAGCCCCTCCCATCCTACACATACTGCCTGGGGATGGAACTAGGTGGGTTAAGGGGCCAGCGCCATTCCTCCAACCACCTGCAGGTGTCACATTGATGTCCCATCAGGCCAGGAGGCTATGGGTTGAGGACCAATAGTGTTCAGGCCACCTCAGGCTCTGAGAACTGGGGCCGGCTTAGAATAAGGTCAACTTGCAGATAGGTCCCTGATTTTAATGACTCTGTCTTTAGTGTCCAGAGGGAACAAGAGAAATGAGAAAAGTTAGAATTATTCCGATTTAGTCACAATCAATTTTTATCACTGGGTGAGAAAGAACAAAAGCCAAGGATCTATTGAAATGTCCTTACTCAAAGAAAACTTGTAATTAGTATTGGTGCACCAGTTTCTGAGAGACTGCGGTGGCCTGATAATGCCGCCACAGCCCACAGTGAGCAGCTCCCATCAAAGTCCTGCTTCAAGGGGCTCAACTGCAGTCATCAGTGAAATCAGCAGACCAGGCGTCAACTCTGAGTTTAGTATAGACAGGTCCCGCCAAAGAGGGCAGGTGCTTCTTTTCAAGGAAAAACATCTCTCACACACTGGTCCCTGCAGGTCTATGTCTCCATCTCACTTTCCCAGACCCCCGAGTGCCACATGCACTGTAGGGGCCTTAGCTACCTCCAAAGGCCCAGTTCCAAAGGCCATCCCTACAGCTACCCAACTCCAGAGCAGGAACCTAAGGCCACAGTGATTCAGCTCCTCCCTCAGTGGGTGGCTTTCTAGGCCTGTCAGTTGAAGGATAGAGGCTGCAGTGGGGAGTTGTGGGAAGCCAGTCGGCTGGGCCATGACACATGACCTGCTGGCCCCATGGCCTGGAGCTGCAGGACCCCAGAACTGTTCTCAGTCAATCCCAATCCTGCATCCCTGGATTATCTCAGTATGAAAGGAGCATCGAGAAGGCAGCGGGATCCGTGCAGAAGAGGATGAATTTACAATGCGCTGTCATCTGGGGTCTGACCTGCCGCACAGGCGTGGTGATCTTACCAAAGGTATTAAGAAGTTTGGGGCTTTACTTAAATTAGAAACAAACAATACTTATTTCAGCATAAGGTTCGACTCCTTATAAAGTATAAGATTTGGGGAAATTGTTTATGACTACTAAAAAGCTACTTTCTTACCTAGACAACGGGGTTAATAATATAACTATAATCCTTACCTTATAGAGCTGTTAGGTGAATTAATTGAAATAATTCATGTAAAATACGTAGCATAGCCTTAGAATATATGAGGCATTTATTAGACATTAGACAATACCCATGTGAGTGTTGTTCATCCATCCTTCTATTCTCTTAACAAAGGGATGAGAATCAAATAGTATGCAGAATGTCTAGCTAAGCACCCAGCACATAGTAGGTACTTCGTGCAATTTATTCCATTTTCCCTTTCCTTCTCAAACACTGAGGGGCCTCCTCTCCTGCTGAACGTTGCTGCTGTGATCTCTCTGAAGCAAGCACATTGCCTGCAAGACGAAATGGGACGAGAGAAAGGGAGGGAGGGAAACCTGAGAATCTTACGTCTGCCTTAATTGATTTACTTCAGGTCAAACTCAAGGAGCAGAGACGTAAGTGGAAGTCCATTTAGCTGACTTGGAAAGCACTGCTCTTGACCTCTGAGAAGGGAGAGGTCTGTGAACTTGTCTGAGTGGCTAAGTCTTTGGCCAGAAAGGAAAATTTCTCAGCTGCTTTTTCATGCCTTCAAAATGAATTAATTTTCTAAATGGAAAATTGAAGTAATTAGGTTATAGACTGAGTGACATTTACAAAGGTGAAAAGCAAGGAAATTTTTATATCCTTTATTAAATAGTTATTAGGTATATTAAGCAATATGGAGTAATTACTTTTATTCCCCCAAATGTGATTATTCTTTTCACGCTAAGACAAGCTCAATCTCAAAAGAATTCAGTAGACCATGACTGCTCAGAAAAGCACCCAGCTCTAGCATTACAGTCCTGCCAGGCCACCTTGCTCAAGGGGCAGGTGGAAGAAGTGGCAGCATCTCAAGCAGAGCAGCTTAAGAATCTGGCTCTCAATGTGGCGTTCAACTTTGTGCATGTGCGTGGAGGTGCCCTTCCACACCTTTCATTTTACTCAACCAAGCTGACAGAGAAGGAAATTTGTCCATTGGTTCAAGACTTACTGTATGCCGTACACTTTCTAAGGTATCTGAACATCTTGTTAGTCAGCTTTCCATTACTGTAACAAAATACTTGAGATAATCAGCTTAAAAAAAGAAAGGCTTATTTTGACTCAGTTTTAGAATCTTCATGCATGACTGATTGGCCCTATTGCTTGGGCCTGTGGCAAGGCTATGTACCATGGCGGGGAGCAAGTAATGGAGCAAAACAACCTACTTACGGCAGCCAGGAAGGAGGAAGGGGCGGGATCCCACATCCCCTTCTAGGGCACACCCCTGATGATGTAACTCACTCCTCTAGGCTCTGCCTCTTTGTACTACCCCAATATTACCATAGGTGGCCACCAAGCCTTTCATGCATGGCCTTGGGGGACATTTTAGATCCAAACTATACCAAGCAGTGGGAATAGCCAGCCAAACATCTCACCTTCATGGAATTCCCATTCTAGAGGCAAAACCAGAAACAAACGAAGTAAAATGCATTCGTAAGTTGAGAAATCATGGTGATGGAGAAAAGGGAAGCTCCTACTGAGAGGTGCTCTTTTAGTGAACATCTGAGGAAGAGGAGGGAACTCACACAGCTGCTGGAGAAAGGCATCTGGTGAAGGACCAGTGGGCACCAAGGCCCTCAGAGGGCCCAGGGGTTCCAGGACCATCCAGGAGAAGAGGTGACCAGGAGCGGATGGGCGCCCGGAGTCAGGCTGGGGCGGGGCAGGGCAGTCACCTTTAGGACAGAGGCTCTTCACTGAGGGAGGCAGCCAGAGCCCTGGGGAAGCTCAGGGAGGGGAAGTTCCCACTCAAAAAACAGAACTCCATGCAAGAGCTACGCAAGTCGCTTTTAGAAAGAATTATTCCTCCAATGAGCTTCGCCCCTCTCTCTGTCTCCTGAAGGACAAAATGACACTTTTGGCTTCACCACAGTTTCCTGGGACATGCATTATTTGGGGTCTGGAAAAGGCAAGGAGCTGATGGGCAGTCACCAGGCACGAGAGACCATTTCTGGAACACCGAGAAGGAGCCCAGATGGAAGCGTGTGTCCGCTGGCAGCGAGTGCAGCTTCATCGACCTCATTTCCAAACTTCAGTTTTTGCAATTGAAAAATGAGTGATGGTGAAGATTACAGGAGCTGACGCATTTAAAACCTCTGACATAAGCTCAGTGTGCAATAAATAGTAGCTGTTTTTCTTTTTCAAATGACTTATTATTTCAAAATACAATTCCCACCTCCAGCTGTGTTCTTGGGCTTCCTTGCTCCCTGAAAAAGGCTGCGAGGCATCTGCTTTGGTGCCCCTGCCACGTCCTGCTGGAGGCCAGCAGCACCCTCAGGCCTTCCCTCCACCCTCTCAGAGCCAGACCACACTCAGCAACACCTGAAGACACTTGGTGATGACATTGGGATAATGCTGTTGGCTTTTAGAGGGGAGGCCACAGTGCTGCTGAATATCCAGGATGGCCTCACATCTGAGGACTACCCCAAATGGGAAGTATGACCTCACAGCTGAGAAGCCCTGCCCCACCTGCAGGAAGGTTGGGGAGCACCTCTGCCTTTACACACCTGACTTCCCAGGGCAGCCTGTGTGGTCCACACTGCCCACCAGCAACTCCACTGGAGCTCCCAGCACACGGTGGCGAAGTGCCTGAGTGAGCTGGGGAAGCATTTCATCATATAGCTGCTGACACTCTGCTAGCCAAAGGTGTGGGCTCCAGCTGAGACTTTCCATATTATGTCCCTTAGGCCTCCACATATCATTCAAGACCCTTGCACACTGGGTGACTAAATTAAGCTGAAATGAAGCATTCTGACCTCCTGGGATTGTCCTCAAACACAATTTTCAGGTCTTAGAGAAGAACACACTGTATTTTGATCTGATCCAACAGGGAGCCAGGGATCACAGATGCTACTGATCATCGTGACTTTGACCTGGACCTGGGAGTTCACACTGCAGTGATGATGAACACCCCCCTGAGCTACCGCTGCCACCAGCAACACTGGTATAACAGCAGCGTGTCTGCTCACGAGGAAGGCGGGTCCAGACAGCATCTTGTCCTCGCTGAGCAGCTGCAGGAGCAGGTAGGAGAGCTGAGGTGGACCGGTTCTTACTCCATGGCAGAGGTCTCTCTGCAGTACTTGAAAGTCACAGCCATTCAAGCTGGACCTGCCCTTTTCTTTCATCTTACCCCAAATTGCCAATACTCCCTTCCTTAAAGAAATGTGTCATTACTACGCAGGCAGAAAGTGAGGTGTCCAGAAGAACCTGAGAACCGAAAATCAAATCCCATGAGGCTGGAACTCAGAAGAATCAGTATGGAAAGGATAAAGTCAGCCATCTAAAAAGGAGCCACAGCAGGTTTTGTCAGGGAGTTGGTGAGGAGATATTGGACCACCCAGGCCCAGGCTTGTGGCTGAGGTTCCACTTCAAGGAGGTACATCTGAGTGCAAAAGAAAGTGGAAACCTGAGCTACCCAGCCAGCTCAGCTTTCTCCAACAGAGTACGGCAGGCTGTGTGGCCCAAACAATGGAAGTGCAGTGTTTGCGGTTGTGGAAGCTGGAAAGGCCAAGGCCAAGGTGCCTGTCCATGTGGCTCCTGCCCAGGGCTCTTATCCTGGTTGCAGGCTCAGTGTCCTCAACCTGATGGAAAAAGGAAGCCCCTGGTCTCTTCCCCTTCTTATACAGGAACTAATCTCAACAAAGCAGTCCACCCTCAGGACCTGGACTACTTGCAAACCCCCAGAATACCCACCTCCAGCACACTAGGTTAGGGCTTCACAGACACGCTGCTCATGGCGGTTACTGAATCTGCCTGATAGATTCCATCAGCAGAGGGGGTTGTGAGTGATGGACATAGAGAGGGAGTCATCATAGTCGGCCAGAACCTAGTCGACTAGACGCTAGGAACCTCTGCATCTGGCTTTCTCCTGGTGGACCACCTCCATTCAGCTCCATCTCAGCCTCCATTCCCCACAGCTCTCCCTCTCCGGGCCTCAG
>PVHX01016031.1:0-44622 GCA_004024805.1 Geosciurus inauris
AGACCCAGGATGGAAGGGGGGTGGACAAGATAGGATCTGACCAGGGTGATGTCTGTGGATGTGTAGGAAATGCTGAGGGTACAGACAGAATCAGGAAAGCATGCATGGGTTGGATGGTGGGGGATGGAGTTCTCTCCCCCTCCCTCTTCTACATCTGTACTGTCTCAAGAGTGAACAAGAAAAATATGCGACCGGATACCTTTCACCACCTTCATGTCAGCGTCCTCAAAAAGACATGAGGGGGGCATCTCATCAGCTGTGTAGGTAAACAAAGGCCTGTGGTGGGTTTCTTTTTGGCTGAAAATACAACCTTTCTATAGGAGCATGCCCAATGAGCTACCTGTAGGGCTGCGGTGCATCCTGGGGGGATCTTCCACACTCCAGGTATCCTGAGAGGCACCTGACATATGTTCCCTTACTGAGCCTCACACCAACTGGTGAAGTAGGTAGTAGTGTCCCCGCTCTGTAGACACAGATGCCAGTGCTCAGGGAGGTCGGGGAGGTTGGGAATTGGAGTCCAGCTGAGCATACGAGGAAGGACATCTCTGTCCTTTTCCTGTCCCATGCAAGCGCCCTGCAGGGTTTTTTTTGTTTTTTTTTTTTTAATGGACATAATGTCTGTATTTTATTGCTTTGTATGTGGTGCTGAGGATCGAACCCAGGGCCTCACGCATGCAAGGCAAGCGCTCTACCGCTGAGCTACAATCCCAGCCCCCCCTGCAGGGTTTTATTAGCTGCACAGGGTGTGATAAACCTGTGCATTCTGAATGTCCCCATTTAACATACAGTACAAAAGAACATTCTGTCACTTTCTTTCTAGAATTCAAGATGGTGTTCTTTTACCAGAACATGTAAACAGGGCAGGTATTAAGACATCCAGAGGCTATTTCTTCAGCCAGCCTCACAATTTGGCTATACTTGTCTGCCCTGCCTCTCTTCTTCCCCCTACTTCCTCAGAGAAAATACAATGCCTTCCTTTCTTCCAAGTTTTCTCCCTCCACCTGTGACCTTGACCCCAGTCCTACCACTCTCTTTGGGGCTTTGTTTCGCCACTGGTTTCCCCACTCCTGGACCTTGAGTTTTTTTGTTTTTTGTTTGTTTGTTTCTCCTCTTTACCCTTCAAACACCCACAGATCTTTCCTACCCATAATACAAAACACATCTCCCTCCAATATTCTACGAGGGTCTATCTCTGCTTCCTCTAAGCTACACTGCCTGCCTCACTACCCATTTACCCCCCTGACTCCTTGTAATCCTCCAGTATGTTCCAGAAACCAGGCACTCAAAGGCCAGTAACATGCTGATCTTGGTTAGCTGCTAACATTAAACCAAAACCAGCAAGAGAGAGACTGGCACATGCACCGTTAGCTGCAGACAGCACACCAGGCACCGCTAACTCCCTGCCTACGTCATCTCGTCTCCCAGGATACATCCACATCCATGCATAGAAGGTATTAATAACTCCACTTCTCAGATGAGGAAACTGAGAGTCAGAGAAGTTAAATAAGTTTCTCAAAAACATATAAAAAGATCTTGAAATTTTAGCTAACTACCAAATGGATTGGAGTCAGCAGGGTGGTTGATGCAAGTTCTCAAAAGAATAGTTTAAATGTAGATTATTTTAATGGAATTGGTCTCTCAATCTCAAGTGTCTCAGTTTCCTTGCTCAGAAGACTATCCGCATTTTAGAAAGAATACAGGAAGCAAGAGGTAACCCAATGGTAAGGAACTCTGAAAACCAAGCCATATGAGAAATAATACATTACAGAAGGAACATTACAGCTCACATTGCAACACAGAAGCTGCAGTCCAAGTCTAAGGTTTTCCAGACAGCAGTACCAGGACAACTGGACAGAAGACACAGGGCAGCAGGTTTTGGCTCAACATAAGAAAGAACTTCCTGAGTAGTGAGTATGTGAATGAATGGACTTGAGGCAACATATATGGTGCAAGGGTCTGCTCACTAGATGTTTTAACTTTGAATCCTTGTTTGACCCCTGCAGCTCTGGGACTTTCAACCAATGAGCTAACATCTCCATGCCTCATTTTGTTTACCTGTAAAATGGGAATAAATTATAGAACATATCTCATAAGATGCAAGGATAGAATGAGATAATACTATGCACAGCATAAAGCACTGCACTTGACACAAAGTAAGCTCTCAGTAGGCCTAATAATAGGAAGGGCAAGCTCAGTGGGTTGAGTTGCCCATTGCTGGAATGTTCAAGAAGGAGCAGATGGGGCTGATGTGAAGACTCTTGCATTGAGGAAACTCAGGAGTCTCTGCCTCTGTTTCTAGATCCCATCAAACCCCAGGATGGATTGCCAAGCCTTCCAATATGGCATCCGTGAGGTCCCTTGTGATTATGTGCTGGGGTGGGAATATCAGGGACCATGGCAGCTCAGCTTCCCTCCCTACCTCAATGCCCACAGACCTCTTGCTGCAGGGCCACTGGATCACCCTTCTTGGCTTCGGAGCAAGAAGAAACCTGAAGGGGGCTGCCTCTTTTGGAGGAGAGAGGAGGCGGCTAACTCTTCCCACCTTCTCCTGCAGCCAGAAGGGCTGAGGAAACGGTTTTGCTACTACTGGAGGTCATCCTTCCTCTTTGTCCTCTGCCATCACCCTGCCTAGCTCAGTGCCCTCCTGGAGCCTCTCCCTTCAGCTCGCCTCCTCCTCCCAATCTCATTAGTGTGGATTCCTGTGAAAATGATTTTCTCCAGATACAGGTGCTCCTCTACTTACAATGAGGTTACTTCCCAATAAATTCATCATTGGATGAAAATAATTGATGTCAAAAATGCACTGGAAGCCAGGCGTGGTGGTGCACACCCGTAATCCCAGCACTTTGGGAGGCTGAGACAGGAGAATCCCGAGTTCGAAGCCAGCCTCAGCAACGGCGAGGCGCTAAGCAACTCCGTGAGACCCTGTCTCTACATAAAACACAAAATAGGGCTGGTGATGTGGCTCAGTGGTTGAGTGCCCCTGAGTTTAATCCCTGGTATCAAAAAAAAGCATTGAATCCATTAAACCTGTTGAACATCACAGCTTAGCTTAGCCCATCTTAAACATGCTCAGTAGCTCAGTGAGGCTTCACCCAAAGCCTATTTTATAATACTGTTGAGTATTTCCCATAATTTATTGAATACTGTAAGTGAAAAAATAGAATGGTTGAATGGATATACTTTTGTATAAGTTAAAAATTTGTAAGTGGAACCACCCTTAAGTTAGGGACTCTCTCTGTTTTCCCCAGGTTTGCCTCCTTCAATGTCACTGGCACCGGGGCCAGACAAAGTGGAAACTCTTTGCCCGCTATTCATAGCAAATGCACCTATCTGTACTCCTATATTCCCTGGGAAACCAAGTTTTGATAATTCTGGTCTAGATGAATTTTAAACTTGCTTTGTTCTGCCAAATCTGCTTTCTGTAGATCAAAACTGGAAGACGGCCACAAGTTCAATGATCTTGATGACTAAAGAATGTTTGAAGGCAGAGGAGGAAGTTGCACCAGGCGGGAGGGGCTCTGCCCACCCTCAGATAATCAGGCTCACAGGGTGTACTGAGAATATGGAGCCAATGCCTTCATGGACGCATGCGCTATGGTGCCTCCTAGTCCTGGGACACAGTGTGCAGTGCCTGGTAACAACATGGAAATATTTTGCAAAACTAACAGGAAGGCTTCAGAATGGCATTTGGGGATGAAGGGAGCAGAGTTTTTGCATATGTCTCTGAGATAGGTTTACGGTTCCAGCATTGAGGTTAATTAAAATTGCAAAGAGAGGCTTGGACATGTATCTGAACCTTCGCGTTTACCTGGAAAATTCAGTTAAAAACAAGTACAGGTGTTATCTTCCAGCTTATTTGAATCTTTCTTTTTAAAATGTTTGTATTAGTACATTATAGTTACACATAATAGTGGGGTTCACTTTGGCATAATTACATATGCATGTAATATAATTGGCTGTATTTCAATCCCTAGCAATGAATTTTCCTTGTTACCCCTGAACAGACATAGTCAGCAGTTACAAAAAGTTCTCACAGATGATTTCTTCTAGGAAGTTCAGGTCCCTCCCTAAAAGAAGAGCATGGCTTATCCTAAGCCACTGAGAGGTGCCTGGAGGACCCTTCTGGGGCTTTACCAGGGCAACAGAAACTCCCTACCCTTGGGTAAAAGCTGGTTCCCAGGGGGCTGGGGAGGGGCAGGGCAGTGATGTGCCGGCCATGCCAGACTCCAGTCATGTGCTTGCCCAACGTGAACGTCTTCAGTCCCAAAACATAGGTCCCTGCCAGTCCATATCTGTATCTCCCTGATCAGGAAACCTCCACCACTCCTTCCTGAGGCCACTGTATTCTGTTCTTATCTATCCTACACAGTCTGAGAACAGCCAAAGAATTTAGAATATGGTTGTGAAGACTCTCCCTAGTTGTGCTATAAAAGATGACTTGATCCCATCTGCCAAAAAATAATTCGAAATCTTACCATCCACCCCAAGTCTGTCTGGGGTTTGTGAGGTTACTATGGGAAAGCCCAGGACCCACTGGACAGAGCAGGGCCAGGTTCCCGAACTTCTCGGTTAGGAGGGGTAAAGACATTGTTCTTACAACAGGGAGCCTTGCAGCTTCCTCTGACTCAGCTGTGAACTGAGACGGAGCAGGTGAGAGTGAATTTGAACTTCCCAGCTGAGTCCAGCCCCAACTGCATAGACAGGTGAAAGGGTTTGGCATCCCCTGTCTACTGATGGGTGTAGGGAGAAGAACCATAGAAGAGACCCTTCCCAGAGCTGAATAAGTGCTGCCCACCCAAGCAGGCAACCTTTGCAGAGACTGGAGGGGCTACTGCAGGCTTCCAGTTTGCCGTCTTTTCCTTTCCTTTCCTTGAAGGCAGGAGCCATAGACATCTTGCGCACCACCATATCCCAGGTATCCAGTCTACAGCTGGGTGCAAAGCGAGGTCTCTGACAGTGTGTGCAGGCTGAATACTTACTCAATCCATCATCAATTTAGAGGGCCAAGGAAACCCTCGAGAAAACAGAAATGGCCTGAGGAAGTGGCAGCCTAAATAAACCACTTGTTCCCTCTCTGAGCTACAACTTGATTATGTATGATTTAGTATGAAAATTTGGGGGTCCAAAAGCAACAAAATAAAACATACTTAGAGTGTGCAGAGTTGAGCCCCTCTAATGTGGGAAGCTGAGGGGAAGCCTTGTTCTGTACCCCGAAAGCAAAATCACCAGTATTTGTCCACATTCAAGATAGGGACAAAGATGAAAATATCTCAAAGCAGTTCAGTACGCCAAGTTCCAAAGTGTGACAGTGCATAAACAGTCTATAATTGCTGTTAAGCTATAACAGATGCCCTTAGTAATTACTCTCTTGTTTTCTCTTGTCTTAATAAACTGTAAAACACAAAGCCACTGAAGAACCTTATAGAAATACTCAGTGGCTGTCCTAAGTGAAAACTCTAAGAAGGCAGCTCTACAGAGTCCTGCCTTTATGAGATTTGACACCTGCTTGGTTTTTTTAAACTGATAGCAAGGTTCATGAAAATGCAAACTCCAAATAAGAAAACTTTTCCTTTCTCTCTCCCAGTATATAAATATGAAAAATACTTCAAAAATTATACATTGCTAGACAAAAAGAAAGTGCTACCAAAAAAATGTTTCTTCAAAAGAAAGAAAAAAAATTCAGAGGTAAAATAATATGGTGATTTCCCCTCTACACTTCCTAATCTCACTTTTTTTCCTTTTTCCTCTTTTTTTCCCCCCTTTTTAGCCTACAGGTGACATGTAACTTCAGTTGCACTGCAGGTACATTAATGAAGCCCCATGTATCTCAGGTCCCTTTCTAGGCTGCTTGCCTTCTACCTCTTCCCTGGCCACATTAATTAATAGCTAAAAGGCTGAATTCAGATTCTGGGTGAAGGCTTGTGCATGAGCCCCTCAGTTTGCTGCCTTTGCTCTGAAACCATGATTAGTCATCACTAATAAAGTGAGAGAAAGACCAGGAGGAGGAAAATCTCAAATTCACACAAAAATACACACCCTTATATACATTCAAACAAATTCAAAGAAATTAGAGATAAGGTAAAGAGTGTTTGTCTGCACACACACACACACACACACACACACACACAAAGCCTGATTTGCCCTCTGTTCCTCCGCAAGTGAGGGGCTTCCCTTACCATTCTGGATCACACTGATCAGAGTGACGATGGCCAGCAGGACAATATTGCCTACGGTTTCTTGATCCATGCTTGCTTCAGGCTGTGCAGAGGGAACTGGTTTGGCTCCAACACTGTAGCCTACTCTGAGCAGGAAGGGGAAGTGTGGGCCTGTGCTCTGTCTTTCCTCATTAGAATTTCTGAAGGTCCCCAACATAATGCCTTCTTCTTTCTTCTTTCTTCTTCCTCCTCTTCTTCTTCTTCTTCTTCTCCTCCTCCTCCTCCTCCTCCTCCTCCTCCTCCTCCTTCTTCTTCTTTTAAATTAGCCTCCAAAACATCCAGGCTCTGAGTCAGTGTGACCTGCCTGCCAGGAGAAGCAGGGCTTGGAGGAGTGGCAGACAGGGCTGGCACACTTGCCTGCACTGCCTTGTCATGGAAGGTGTCCCTGAGAGTCTCCAGAATCAACCCAGGAACCAAGCCCCTGACCAGCGTTAGCCCCATGCAAGAACCAGAGAATCTACAAGACACTGTCATCTCTGATATTGGCTACAAGAAAGAAGAGAAGGTAATGGAAAATTACTTCTATGGAAGGAAAAAAACTTCTATGTATACAGCACCAGGAAGACCTGTGTCCTGAGTACTGCTTTTGTTCCTTGAATTCCTAGGGATGTTGGGGGACCAAGTGACAATACATTAGGACTCAGAGAAGCAGCCACATAGACTTGGATAAATCAATGAATGAATGGTGATGAATTTGAAAGAGCTGAGGTCTCCATTCCTGCAAAATGTTGATGTTGATGATGATCATGATGGTGATGATTATGGTGATAAAAAGAATTAAAGAATTAAGCCAAAGATTAAAACTGAACCCTAGTAAGGGTCAGAAATGGAGTTACCAGCTGAATGCAGTGGCACATGCCTATAATCCCAGCAGCTTGGGAGGCTGAGACAGGAGGATCACAAGTTCAAAACCAGCCTCAGCAATTTAGCAAGACTTTGTCTCAATATAAAAAGGGCCGGGAATATGGGTCACTGGTTATGCACCCCTGGGTTCAAACCCGAGTGCCCCACCCCCAAAAAAACCTGAAAGAAAAAAGAGAACCCCTAAGGAAAACTTCCAGACAAGGATTGTTGAACACTGCAACTGGCTCTTCTGAGGTAACTATACAAACACCTTCCCTGAATTCTTTCCAACTTAATAGTAAAAGTAGACTCCACTGTCACAGAATGTGCAACAGTATACCACTGGGTGGTTCAGGGGGTCTCCTGGTGCTTGACAGAACATCTTTCTCAGCAATCCCTCAGGGATTACACAGAAATCGCAAGATTCCTACAATCTTTGTCCCAGACTCAACTATTTGGTATTAATAAGGACGCACCTTTTTCAAAATCTTACTTTGAAAGAAATATTGGCCACTGTTGCGGGTGGTAGCAGGAAGCTCTCAGTGTGGGAAAGGCCAGTTGGGGGAGGAAATCATGCCCCCATACCTCCAGCAGCAGAGGCCAGCTGGATGGTCCTAAATTCAGCTTCAAGAAAAAAAGATTGGTGGAGGCAGTGTGCACAGTTTGGATGTGTACAAACCAGTAGCCTTGTCAAGCTGGTCCTGACTGTCTTGGGTGCTGTCTGAGTGTCTGGGTCATTTTGTAGAGTATAGTTAGGGTTCTCCAGAAAGACAGAATAAATGCAGATAGACAAATAGATGCTAGATGGATGGATGGATGGATAGATAGATAGATAGATAGATAGATAGATAGATAGATAGATAGATAGATTGATAGATTGACAGACAGGCATGAGAAGGCAATCGACTTATTACAGGAATTGGTTCTCACAGTTACAGATGCCAAGATATCCTTCAGTCTTCCACCTGGAGAACCAGGAAAGCTTATGGTGATGGTATAGATCAATCTCAGTCCAAAGGCCTGATAGTCAGGGAGGTCAATGGTACCCGACCAGGTCTGAGAGAAAAATCCAAGAGTCTGATGTTCATAGGTAGGAGAAGGCAGATGTTCCAGCTCAAGGAGAGGAGAGAATTCACACTTCTCCCACATTTGATTCTATCTGGGCCCTCAACAGATTGAATGATGCCTACCCACATTAATCAGGACAGATCTTCTTTACTCAGTTCAGTGATTCAAATATTAATCTCTTCCAGATATACCCTCACAGACTTATCCAGAAATAATGTCTTAGCAACTATCTGGGTAACCCATAACCAAGTAAAGTTGACATAAAACTAACCATCACAGAGTTATTACAAGATTAAGTTAGGGACACTACACTAGTAACATTTGTGTATTCACCTTAGTGAGACTTCATTCGCACATGCAATTTGATAAGCTTCAGGAAATATGCAGGTTTCAGAAGATAGAAGTTTAAACCCCCATCCAGAGTTAGCCCTTCTAATAATTGCCCATCTCAGTGATGAAAGTCAGTACCCTTAAAAGGTAGTCCAGTAGCAAATAATAGGAAGAGTTCAAGCTTGCTTGGGCAAGAAGGGAAATTCATTATCCCAGAGAATCCGAAGAACTGAGAAAACAAAAGCTGAAAAGAGCAAAGATGAGTTGGACCTTGGAGCTAGGGAGTTCCCTCTCTCTCTCTATGACCCCCTCCCTCTCTCTGTCCCTGCACTCTCTCCCTCCATCTCTCTTCCTCTTTCTCATTCTTCCTCCCCACCCCCACCCCTGCAGCTTCTCTTAGCATGTCAGACTTAGATCTCTCTACAGAACGTTGTTCTCCACACAGCAGAAAATATGTCCACCTACATCTCTGGAGTTTTACCTCTTTGATCTTCTGCCAACTGTCAAGAGCAGACTTCTCTCATCTAAGCTCTTAGAACGACCTCATTGGCCCAAGCTGGCCAGGTCTCCAATCCTGGGAGGTCAACCAGATGGCAGGAAAACAAGAGCCTAGTAATTCCTACAGTCATGGTTGAGGGGAATGTTCCTAAATTAAAAAGGTGGAGAGAGAGTGCTGGGTGAATCTATCAACGTGCCTTGCTTGCTGCTTACAAACCAAAGATTAAATTTTCCAGTGTTTTAAAGTTTCTCTATGTTATACTTTGGTGTCTCTAAAGCTCTTCCACATCTCATCCTGTTTGGGGGTTTATGTTGTATAAATGTGGGCCCCACCTGCCAGCACCCAGGAAATGGCATCCACAGGACCTAAGGAAGCAGACCACGATGCTACTGTGACTCTGCCATCCTTGTAGAAGGCAGGGGACTAGGAAGGTATTTTCCCCAAGCCTTTTGAAGCCCCACAAACTGCGGAGAATATGTCCAATTCTGAAGGCGCCTGGTTGGAGGTTCAATGACACCCCCCTCTGAGCTCCCTGGAGTCACCCACAGAATGAAGAGTACGCGCTGGTGGCGCGAGTCCTCTTCACCCGGTAAGAGCGTGCTCATAGTCACCCGAGATGGCCATTAAATTACAGTGTGCACATTAAGATTCCGGCTGCGGCTACAGAGGAGCACTTATCAGAGGTGAAGCCTCTGGAAATGCCATTCATCTCAATAGAGAGCTGCTGAGACAGAACAAAAAGGCAGGGGCACTTGGGGGGAACGGGAGAGGGGCGCCACTCGCCTTTCCCTGGCTCTGATTCCCTCTCAAGACAGGACGAAGCCTGCACTGCACCCGCACCGCTGGCCAGCCAGGAACAGTCCAGAGCAACCCCCGCATCCTGCAGCACTGGGCAGCTGTGTCCAGAGACCTGGCTTGTGCTGGGCACTGCACCAAGAGCTTCACAGTGGATAATTTATCTCCCACCCCACCCCCACACCATTGCCAAAACATGGTTAAGGACAGACATGTAGGAAGGAGCAGAACTGGGATCCAAACACAGACCTATCTAGCCTCAATGGCTGATGTTTCAACCACCCTACCTGCTGCAGAGGAATCATTTTCAGAAGTTGGTACCCTCTGCTCATCCGCATCTGTGCTTAGCAATCCTGTCCTAGGCTAGCAAATTAAGCAGTGGCCTCTCCACTCTTGAAGAGAGATTTTTTGGAAGAGGAAGGAATGGAAAACACACGCTCATCACAGGAAGTAACGTATCCCCAAGACACCTGGCTGTTAGCTAAGATAATTTGACAAGAAATATCCCACAGCTCCAAGGCTGTGGGCCTGCCCCTCTCCTGCCCAGCCCCTGCTCCCAGACCCTCAGTGCTTAGGCATATGCTGCACTTGTCTGTGTTTGACAGCTTAGTTAGACAAATGTGCTGGGAGTAGGGAAGGATAATTAGCACATTCATTAATTAGAGTACTGTTTGTAGTTTGACTGTGAAGGACAACCATTTGTCAACAGAGTCAGTACAGCTGAGGCAAGCAACGACTCAGGGGGGGCAGCAACCCAGGAACGGCAGTGGCACTGACCAGCTGCTATTTAAAAACATGGAGGCTGCTCAGACACTTAGAGTTAATGCACATCCGTCACCATGGCAACATGCGGCCACTCCGCCTGCCTGTCAGACCACATTCATGCATGCTTCATCCTCACCTCAGGGTGGGTGCTGCCATCTCATGAGATCTCTTCCTTTCACTTCCCATTCAAGGTGCTCTCCGTGTTCGTTAGAACAAGGACATACCCGCACACAAGTAGTGACAGAGAGGACACATGAAGTGGAGTCAACCCTAGGTGAGGTATAGAAATGCAGCCCTGGTCTCCAGGCACAAACTATCCATAATTACAAAACCATTTCTTTTCCTTTTGATTGATCTGAACAATATTCAAATTAATATTGATCTGAAAGAGAAGCGATATGAACAAAGAAACCAGTTGTTGCAGATGTCGCTGGCCCCTACTCTTTGGGAGAACCAAATCAGCCTTAAGTGTCATTTTTCCTTCCCTGACCACAATCAGAGAGCCTTTCCTTCCAAGAGCAGTCTGTGGTTCTGAATGGGATTGAATCAAATTGAGATGAATCATCACGTCATTCTGTAGATGAGGAAACTGAGAGAGAGTCAATTTGCTACAACCTGAAATGCTGTTGACTAAATGGCACGCATGCTCAGGGCACTGAGGTGGGTGCTTTACAAATCAAAGTGGTATTTACAGGTGTGAACTCCCTTCTCTAGTGTCTCAAGTTATAAGCTGATCACAGCAGTACAAAGCAAGCTGATACAAGTCCACGGACATTCGGGCAGATAGCAAGGAACAAAGGAGTATCCATAAAACCCTTTCCCTCTCCCATCGCACGCACACAACATGTTCATAAGTTTGTAGAAAAATTAAACAAGTGACCCATAAGTGTGGAAAATAACTTGTGCAATGTGTTGTGTACAAAAACGAAGTTTAACCATGCATTCGTTCATGTATCTCAGCTTCATCTGTCTTACAAGCTCTCTAGGGAAGAAATCAGTAATGGGCATGACCTGACTTGGGAACATCCAGTTCAGGTAGGATTAAAAATTGTGTGTTTAGCCAATAAATAAATAAGTAGAAGGAAGACCAGTAGAGAATAGAGAAAGGGGAGTGGGGGAGGAATGAAGGGAGGGAAAGAAGCAGCACTGGGGACTGAAATGGAGCAAATTAAATTTCCATGCATGTGTGATTGTCAATATGAGCCCCCCCCAACTATTACATATGACTATAATGCATTAATAAAAACATTTTAAAAATAAAGGAGTGGGGCTTGGGCTGGAGATATGGCTCCATAGTAGAGCACACATTTGGCATGAATGAGCTCCTGAGTTCGCCAGCACTGGGGAAAAAAAGTTGTGATGTTCATATCTGCTCAGTTGACTTTGACAAAGTAATTCAATGGGAGAAGGCAAGTCTTTTCAACAGAAAGCACTAGAACAAGCAGATATTCATATGGGAAAAAAGCGAACCTTGACCCTTCCCAGTAAACATACAAAATGAAACTAGATATGACTCTTAAATCTAAACCTAAAAGCTAAAAATATAAAGCTGCTAGAAGAAAACATAGGAGAAAGTCTTTGTGACTGCAAAGAAAGTAAATATTTCTTAGATAACACAAAAAGCATAAGCTATGTTACAAAAAATTCAATAAATCAGGCTTCATCTAAATTTAAGGCTCTTCTTAAGATACCATCGAGAAAATAAAAGGCAAATCACAGGCAGGGAGAAATATTTGCAATATATAAATCTGACAACAAACTTATTTCCAGAATATATAAATAACTTACTTCTGGTAAATGATAACAAGATAAACAATCCCATTTTTAAAATTGCTTAATTGGGGGTGGGGGTATAGCTCCACAGTATAGTGTGTGCTTTGTACACTCAACTCTGGGGCCACTCTCCACAACCAAAAAATAAAATAAATTGGTAAATGACTTGAAAAGACTTTTCACAAAAGAAGATGTACAGATGACGGATAAGTGCCTAAAAACATTGACCATCACTAACGGCCAAGGAAATGCAAATTAAACCCACAATAAGGTAACACTGTGCTCCATTAGGATGGTGAACAAGGGTGCAGAGGAACTGGAAATCTCTTCCATTGCTGGTAAGAATCTAAAATGCCTGTAATCCCAGCACTTAGGGAGGCTGAGACAGGAGAATCACGAGTTCAAAGCCAGCCTCAGCAATGGCGAGGCACTAAGCAACTCAGTGAGATCCTGTCTCTATATAAAACACAAAAATTGGGCTGGGGATGTGGTTCAGTGGTCAAGTGCCCCTGAGTTCAATCTCCAGTACCAAAAAAAAAAAAAAGAATGTAAAATGGTAAATGTAGAAATGGCAACATGTAAATATAAACACTTTGGAAAAAGTTGGCCAGTTTCCCCAAAAGTTCCACTTATTAATATAACCTAGCAATTCCACTCTGGAATTTCTTCAAATGAAAACACCTATCTTGTATCAGCCAGGGTTTGACCAAAGAAGCAGAACCACTCAGAGATATTATATATTTTTAATATATATAATTAGATATCTATATATATGCACATACTTTTAAGGGATTTGTTATAAGAATTTGACCTATGTGACTAAGGGAACTAGTTAAACAATTTTTGTATTTTTGTCTCCAGGGGGTTACTGTACCAAAGTGCCACAAGTTGAGCGATTTAAAACAATAGAAATTTATTCTCTCACAATTCTGGAGACTAGAAGCCTAAAGTCAAAGTGTGGGTGGGGCTGGCTCCCACTGCAGTCCATGCAGGAGGGAGCTCCCTCACCCCTCCCTAGCTTCTGGGGACAATCCTTGCTGTTCCTCAGCTCCAGTCTCTGTCTCCAGGGTCCGGGCAGGTGGCACTCTCCCCTCTGATCTCTATCTTCACATGGTCACCAGTTACATTCTGTTAGGGGCCCACCCTACTCCTGTACGGCCTAGTATTCATTAATTACCTTTACAATGACCTTATCTCCAAAGAAGGCCAGATTCTGAAGGACTGGGGGTTAGGAGTTCAACTTATCTTGCTGGGGGACAGAATTTTTATCTCTAACAGTGAGGCTGCTGTTTCTGCTGGCTGGTGCTAAACCCTAAAATCTAAAGGGCAGGCTGTCAGGAAAGGAAGAGGGACATGGAGAATGGGAAGCAAAAATGAACGGAAGTCTGCAAGATTGAGCTGCTGTGGAAATGTGCGGGAAACTACGAGAATGGGTTGCAACCTGTCACTCACCGACTCCAAGCCCCAGTGTTGATGCTGGGCACTTTCTGCCAGAGAATCTGGTGCCCTTATCATAAAGCTGTCAGAGAAACTAAAGGATTTCCAGCAGAAGCTGGATGAGCAGGGGCCAGGCACTTCCCTGAGCCAACCTGGTGAATTGGCAGGTTAGCAACCATGTGCAGCAGAGCCGTGTGCCCCAGAGCCGTGTGCCCCACCGCACTTCCTGAGCATAGGAAGGTGGCTGCCCCTTCACTTCCACCTTCCTAAGCTCATGTAAAATGTCACTAGTGTCCCACACTGACCCAGAACTATGACAAAAAGCGAATTCGGGGAAACATAGATCCCTCATAGGTAAATTGGCACAAAAACAAACCTGCCACAATCCACTCCTGGCAACTAACCAGCCAGGTCCACGGCTGCAGCCACACCAAAATTAACTTCCAGAAAAGACCATGGCGAAATCATGTTCCATCTAACATAATGAAACTTCCTCTCATCCAACAGAAAAACATTCACCTTCTCCCCAAAAGAGAATACAAATCTCACTCATCTTTGAGTGATGTTCATTCTGCTTATAACTGAGCCACTTTCCCTTTTTGAGACTTGGTAACTTAAATACTGAGATGCAACCTTAACTAATAGTAATTAACACATTATGTTACACGGGAGGGAAATTGAATGGAGGAATTGAAAAAAATGGTTAATATATCCACAGACATAATTATAACAAGAAATGTTCAGCAAGCTGGGCGCAGTGGCGCACACCTGTAATCCCAGCACTTTGGGAGGCTGAGACAGGAGGATCGCAAGTTCAAAGCCAGCCTCAGTAACAGCGAGGCGCTAAGCAACTCAGTGAGACCCTGTCTCTAAATAAAACACAAAATAGGGCTGGGAATGTGGCTCAGTGGTCAAGTACCCCTGAGTTCAATCCCTGTAGCAAAAAAAGAAAGAAAGAAAGAAATGTTCAACACTATCATGGTCATTGTTTCCAGAACTAGCTATGTGGTTGTTGTCTAATACGTTCATCTTCTTCTCCTCCTACTCATTCTACAGTCCTTTGCCCACAGCAGGCACCTCAGGTGGCCAAAGATCCTTACTTGGTGAGGTGACCCAATCTTTGTTCCTGAAGGGTCTGAATAGTTGTCAGTCCTACATGTATTAGGTTGTTATTGTTGTCCATGGACATTGATCTAGGACATGGAGTACCCACCCTCACCTCCATTGTGTATTGGCAGTCCAACCTCCCCTTAGTAAATAGGACCAATCACCCCAGGTGGGAAAGGAACTCCCTTCCCTGACTGTTGGTTCATTAAATGGACTTGTCATTGTGTTCCCTGATGGAAGCATCCCCCATAGAAACTAAGATTTCTATACTAGTGGAGCTTAAAGTTGCGGAGATGGGTAGGAAATCTTCACTGCTGGAACCAGAGGCAATAGTGAGAAAAGCCACTCCCATTTTCACCTTATGATTGCTGAACCCATGAGAGAGAGAGAGAAAGAGATACAAAACCACCCCATGTCCACACAAAGACCTGTACTATAATGTTTATAGCTGTTTATTCAAAATAGCCCAAAATGGAAATGATCCAAATGTCCATCGGCAGGTGAATGAATAAACAAATCGTGGTACAGTAGAATTATTCAGAAATAAAAAGGAACAAACTACTGATGCTTACAACATTGATGACTCTCACAGCCATCATGCTGAACCAAAAATGATAGATAAAAAAGAGAGCATATTGTATGATTCCATTTGCATGAACCTCTAGAAAAGATAAGTATAATCTATAGTGATGGAAAACAGATCAGTAGTTGCCTGAACCTGGGGCTGGGTTTTGACTGGGTATAGGTAGTAGAAAACCTTCTTTGGAGTGATAGAAATATTTTATATCCTTACTCTGCTAATGATTATATGGAAGTACATTGTTGTTAAAAATGATCAAACCGTATACTTTATTTTTTTAAATATTGTTAGTTGTAGATGAACACAATACCTTTATTTTGTTTATTTAATTTTTTTATGTGGTGCTGGAGATCAAACCCAGTGCCTTATGCATGCTAGGTAAGCACTCTGTCACTGAGCCACAACCCCAGTCCTCAAAGCATATACTTTAAATGGGTACATTTTATTGTATATAAATTATATCTCAATAAAACTTATTCTAAAGAGTATTTCAAAATTTTTTTTGATGTTTAGTCAGCTCA
Source organism: Geosciurus inauris (assembly GCA_004024805.1). Lineage (NCBI taxonomy): Eukaryota > Metazoa > Chordata > Mammalia > Rodentia > Sciuridae > Geosciurus > Geosciurus inauris. Next base: position 15,937 of record PVHX01016031.1, read on the forward strand.
GAAGCATTTTTTAATAGGGGCTGGGATTGTAGGTCAGATGTAGAGCACTTGCCTCGCATGCGTGAGGCACTGGGTTCGATCCTCAGCACCACATAAAAATAAATAAAATAAAGATAATTGTGTCCATCTACAACTAAAAAAATATATTTAAAAAATAAAAAAGCATTTTTTACTTACAGGTTAAAGTAAATTGCACAGCAGTATAAATCACCTTATTAAAGTTTCAACAAAGGAATTTATATTAATTACATTATGTACTATATGGGCTACAGGATCTCCCGGCTTCGCGTTAGTTTAGAAATATCAGATGAGGCCAGGCGTAGTGGCATATTCTTGTAATCCCAGTGACTTGGGAGTCTGAGGCAGGAGCCTCAGCAAGTTCAAAATCAGCCTCAACAACTTAAGGAGGTCCTAAGCAACTTAGCAAGAACTTGTCTCAAAATAAAAATAAAAAAAAGAGGTGGGGATGCAGCTGAGTGATTAAGTGTTCCTGGGTTCAATCCTTGGGATAGAGAGAGAGAGAAAGGGAGGGAGGGAAGGAGGAAGGGAGGGAATAAAGGAAGGAAGGAAGGAAGGAAGGAAGGAAGGAAGGAAGGAAGGAAGGAAGGAAGGAAGGAAGGAAGGAAAGAAGAAAGGAAAGAAGGAAGGAAGGGTGGGTCAGGGAGAGAGGGAGGGAGGAAAGAAGGAAGGAAGATCAATCAAGCAAGGAAAAGCTCTGATAGCCTTTCTCAATACTGCCTATGGGATTAAACCAGGTGCACTCATCTTACTGTACATCCCTTGTTCTTCTGTTTACCTTGATTTCTGTTTTAAGTAGTTACATAATATTAGCACCTATCTAATCTAATTCTGATTCTAAGGTAATCAGATGTCCTGCACTAGTCCAAATAATAAATAAATTCCACCTATATAGTGAAAAAATGAAATGGTTGCCACTCATCCCAGATCATCTTCTATCTTTGGCCAGAAGCCAACCAATTATGAAGTTGATTGACAAAGGAGGGCAGAAGCATTTAAAAGAAATAATGAGCCAATCAATTAAAAGACAGGAATTTGCCTGATTCTGTTAGTAATTTGGATGAAAGTCTTCATGAGATCGGGTCTCTGTGTAACTTAACCTCAACCAAAATTTGTAGGGACCAACTATTCCAAATCAAATGGAATGGTCATATTTTAAACCTGAATCCTAGAGGGGACAGTATATACTGGAAGAGGAATCCCACTCAAGAATGAATAGCGGTAGCTAACATTTATTGAGTTTCTGCCTAGAACCATGTTAATCACTCTACATACATTATCTTATTCAGTCCACTTTGCCAAGGTGGACTGAATAAGTAAGTAACTTGACCAAAATTAGCAGCTAGCAAATGGTGTAATTGAGTCTTTTTTCTGATCTAGCTTTCACTTTTTATGGGCTCTGCTCCCCTCTCAATCTGATGATATGAAATATGGGTATTTTCAATTACCAACACATTCTCAGCAAACTAAGAATTGAGGAAAACTTCCTCAAAAAAAAAAAAAAAAAAAAACCTACAGTTAATCATATACTTCATGGTGAGAAAATAAAAGATATACAAACTGAGAAAGAAGGAATCAAATTCTCTTTTCTCACAAGTGACATGACTGTCTACATAGAAAATCAGAAAGGGCAAACAAAACTCTTGGAATTAATAAGCAATTATAACAAGGTTGCAGGATATAGGTTTAGTACACAAAAAACAATCACTTTCCTATATACCAAAAATGAGCAACTGAGCTTTAAAATTAAAATCACAGTGCCATGTGCATTTTCACCCCCCCCCCCAAAATACTTAGTCCTAAATCTAACAAAATATGTACAAGATCTAGATAAGGAAAACTAAAAGACTCTAATGAGAAAACTCAGAGAAGAGAGTTCCCATGTTCATCAACAGGAAGATTCAATGTTATCAAGATGTCAGTTCTTTCCAACTTAAACACCAGATTCAATGCTATACCAATCAAATTCAAGCAAGTCATTTTGTAAATGTCAACAAATTGATTTTACAGTACATGTGGAGAAGCTAAAGACTTAGACAAGCCAATAATATTGAAGGAGAAAAAAAAAGTAAGAGGAACTATACTTCTTCAGGAATTACTAACAAGAGAAATCAAGACAATCTGATATCAACAAAAGAACATAGATTAGTGGGACAGAGATCCTATAAGCTAACATAAATTATTATAGTCAATAGATCAATGACAAAGAAGCAAAAATAATACAATGATGCCAGAATAGTCTTTTCAACAAATGGTGCTGGAACAGCCAGATATCCACATAAAATAAAAAAAATCTAGACATGGATTGTATACCCTTCACAATAATTTACCAGACGTTATTCTGTCTACATATGCTATTTCTTTTATCTCTTAGCAATGAGTCATTGGATCTGAAACAATTCATGATCTTACAGAATCTTCAACATGGCAACTATTTTTAAACATGTATGATTAGAAGAGTCCCACATAATTAGTTAGAAGTGATCCAATGTCTCCCACTGATCTATTAAAAGAATCATGGATTAGATACAATTCTATAAACCCAGACCCTAAAGAGGATCAGATGGCATTAAGCATGAGGACTAACAATTTTATATCTTCTGTGTTTTTTATTTATTTATTTATTCAACAAGGATATATATCATGTGAACTGGTTTTATATTAAGCAATAAACCCAGTCATTGTTAATACTGATTAGACTTCAGTTTTTTTGCCTATAAGCAAAAAACCCAAAATAGCAATGACTTAAACACTTAGACATTTAAGCCATTACATGAAAGTTTATTTTCTCTCATGTAAAGGAACTCCAGGGGTGAGCAAACCAGGGTTGGTGTGGCAACCCCAAGGTCATCAAGAAACTGGGCAACTTCTTTCTTCTCCTGCCATTATAAGGTATGGCTTTAACATAACCTGATTGTTTTAGATGGCTTCTGGTGTATCTGCCATCTGCTCTGCATTTAGGAAGCATGAAAGAGAAAGATTAAGGGGGGGGGAGGAATTACTTCTTCAAAGAGCTTCCTTGGAAATGTCATTCTTGAATTTTTAGTTCTCAATGGCCAGATTGTTGTTGCATGGCCATTCCTAGCTGCAGAGGAAACTGAAATAGAATCTTTTAGTTAGATTACTGGCGCAAATAGAGTCTGAGATGAATGGGGAAAACATATTGAATAGTCAGTTATCACTGTCTTTCTCACACAGGATCACAAGAAGATCTACCCAAAGGATGTGGTATCTTGGCAAAGACATGAGGAAAGAGGAAATAATATGTTTAAAGATCTTGAACAAAAAGAAAGTCATGATGCAGTTGAGGAACTGAAAATTCTTCCATTTAGTGAGAAAAGAGATGGAAAATGTGGTGTGGAAGGGGTTTAGGGAACCATATCACAAAGGCTTTGCCAGTCCCATCTAGGAGTTTCCAAATGATCCTGGGGCAAGAGGAAGCCACTTGAAGACTTTAAAAGGCGCAGTCTCACAACTGAATTCACATTTTATGAGATGGCTCTGGCTACAGGGTGGAGCACATTTTGGAAGGAAACAGGGAGAGTAGCTGGAGTCCCATGCTAGAGCCCCATGGAGAAAAGATGGTGGAGAAGACTTAGGTGGTGACAGTGATGTGAGATCAAAATTGGTGGATATGAGGACTGTCTACAAAATAGTGGACTCTCAGATTTCTGACTTATACAACTGGGTGAATATAAGTGCCACTCCCTGAGAAATCCCTTTCAGGACCTTTTTGCTATCATGATTCTCACAGTATTTAGTCAGAGGGCATTTGGGAATGTGGTTGAAGTTCTCAGTCTTGGTTAATGTTGGCTATTCTTGAATGAATAAGTCTCGTGGCCCCGCTCCCAGTCCATTCAGCAGTCCTATTGTAACATGGCAAAATTGGACTTGATGCAGTTGTATGAGCTTAAAAATGAATGCCCATCTCCTGTGGCCTCCTGATAGGGGAAGAAGAAGGTGTGTGTGTTGGGGTAGCAGAAGGAAGATGCATCGGGTGGAATCAACGAAGATTCGTGAACCCTGTGTCATGACTGGTGAACCAAATAACAAATTAGGCTCCCCCTGTCCACTGTGTGTATGTGTTGGGGGCAGTTTACAGCTCTAGATGAGGGGTGCAGTGTCCACATCCCATCTTGGGACTGGATTTCAAGAGCCGCAACAAGAACATCTATGCCCCCAGAGAAGGGAAGAGAAAAATTAGAAAAGCTGTCGTGCTCCCAGGATGATGTTCCAGGGCACAGAAGAGCCATTCTTTTAGGGGTGGGAAGGGAAAGAGGAGCCGCTTTGCCAGTTCTTTCCTTTACTGACAGAAATTATGCAACCAGCAAGGAGACAGAATACTCATATTAAATGACTGTACATTCGAATATTCAAAAGTTAACGTTCTTCCCCCAGCAAATTAGCCTAACCACATTAGCAGAGTATATATAGCATTAAAGTGTTTTTGTTCCTGTTTTCCTTTCAAATAAACTAGCTGAAGACATTATTGTTTGCTGTGTTAAATGGGTTTCATAACTAATACAGGATGTGGCTAAATTCATATTGCTGTGATCATTTTAATTGAATTTCCTGACTCCTACTTGTTTAATTGTCAACTTTTAGCACTGCATTAAACATAAGGTTACAATGTTATTAATATGAAATGCTCAGATTCCCTTACGCCTGTGATTATATTTTGCTTATCCTTCCTGAATGTTGTATTAAGTCTATTTAAAAGATATCTCAAGAGACCCTTATATGTTTACTGCATTAAAAGAAAAACAGATGTTCTCATATATCATGAAAGATAATACAATTTACCTTGTATATGAAGCTTGTTGAGAACCACTTAGAGATATTTTTTAGGTAGCCAGGGAGTTTAATCTATAGCATCCAAGAGTATAGAAGATTATAAAATTAGAAAATAAAATCCGATCACATTTTCCAAATGCAGACACACACATTCAAAATAGCCTCACACAAAAGGAAAACAAAGCATTTGAACTTCAGTTCTATTGTTCTCCGGCTGCGTTTGAATCACACTCACAAATTAGAACCGACTCAAGTTTATCACCAGAGCATCTTTGAGCATCCCTGATGTCACCTCACTCCTCTGGAACTTGTCCATAACCCCACTTATCTAGAACAAACAACCATGTCATCACAAAAGCTGACCCCAAGCAATCAAAATAGATTTAGTTTAGAATATTTGTTAAACAGCATTTGACTCTTGGAAATGCCCTAAAGAGCCTGGTCATTTTATAAATGATTTTAAGAAGCCTAGTGATCTGAAGTCTATCCCTGCCGCAGATAATAAGCAAGAGAGTAGGAGAAAAGAGACCAAGGATATAGGAACATTTTTTTAAATGCAACTAAATTCAAGCCATCTTATGCACATTACTTCATTTAATCTTTGCAACAACCTTATGAAGAGGTATTATTGTCCCCATGTTACAGAATAAGACACAGAAGGAGGTCACACAGCATAAAGTCAAGGTCTAACCAAAACAATAAATACCAACATTAGTTAGTGTTCTACGTGTACTATCTACTGTCCTGAGCACCTCAGCTCCATCATAACCCTTAATTTTTACAAAGGTCTTTAAGTCAACCTCCCTGTTGTCACCGCAAAGGGGGATGAGTGATTTGGAGCTTGAAAAGTGTAGGTATTTTTCCCACCATCGCACAACTAGCTAACAACGGAGACAAGCCTCAGACCCTGGTTATGTGACCCCTAAGCCTATAAGGTTTCACCACCGCCCTCACTGCACCAACAGAGGAAGGGACAACCAAAGCAGAAACAATGGCAGCAGTCAGAAATGGCAATGTGATGGGGAGAGAGAAACTTCTTTTAATTTAAATAGGCTGAGCACAAAAATAAAGCTGCATAGGCCAAGATGTCCAAAGGATGCTGCTGTCCCTCAAGATGGGAGCAAGAGTTTGGACCCAGGGAGGACTGTGAGGCATGTTCCCACATATTCCATGAGCTCAGGGGAGGGACAGTCTAGATGGTCAATGGACAACGTGAACGTAGTGGGAGAGGGCTGTCATGACCTCAGATGTCAAGGGTTTTCCAACAGAATGGAAGATGCAAGCTACATTGGGAAGGCAGGACTTCCCCATCCTATGTCCTGATGTGACCTGATCCCCTAGCATGGACCCTATCTTTGGATCCTGAGGTTTGTGGGATGCAGAGAATAAAAGGTCTTGTTTGAGAAGAGTGCAGGGATGCAAGGTTCCAGCAACAGCAAAGACTATTCTGAGAAAGGATTGAGGCACATAAGAGTTTGTGGTTCGTAGGATGAATGTTCCAGAGGACACAGTGAAAGGTTTGGGAAGGAAGGGAGGTAGAGGAAGGGGTAAGGCTGGTCAGAGACCCGGGGAGAAGGACTGAGCAACAAAGAAGTCTTATTTTTGTCCTGAGTCTAGAGAAAGCCACCTCTAGACTCTTGAAATGTCCTGTCTGGCGGGATGCCTATATTTGCCTGAGTCATTAGGTCATACTGGGTAGTCTAAATGTTTGTGACTTAGAGATTTTGGAGCATGTGCGTCAGTTCTGTGTCTAAAAACTGAGATCAGCCACGTGGGTAGTGAATCATGTTCCCATGATGGAGCCCCCGTAAAGCCTCTGAACATCGAAAGCTCGAGGGTGCTTCCCCTGTAAGCAATACACATGGTCCCCAACTTACCATGGTTCTACTTACAATTTCTAAATTGACAATATTGCAAAAGTGATATGCCTTCAGGAGGAATTGTACTTGGAATTTTGCATTCTTTTCTCAAGCTAAGCACCATGTGTCCAGGATCACAATGTTAGGCAGCAGCAGCGACCACAGCTGCCAGTGAGCCCCACCATCACCAGGGGAAAGAAGCAATGTTCTACAGGTGCTACGTGGCTGAGCCAGGATGTGTGGTAGGTTACATAGACGAAATGTACCTTCAGCTTATGATGGGTTCAGCAGGATGCAAACTCACCTTAGGGAGAGGAGATTCTGTTCTCTTTGCGTGTGCATGGATGCAGGAAAGTAGCGCTGCCATGTCTTCATGGGTAGCAGAACATGGAAACTCTGGGTTTTGGTACTTGCTTGGCCTCTGGCCTCTGCTTTTTCCTTTGGCTTGTTTTCATGTTTTTCTCCCTTTAAGAGACTATGGCAGTGAGTCTAACATCTTCCAGTGAGTTCTGAGAGTCTTCCCAGTGAATTATCAAAACTGAGGGTAGATTGGGGAACCCTGGAACTTGCAGTTGGTGTCAGAAGTGAGGTCCTTCATGGATGGCGTTCCCTTTAACATCCAGTCTGCTAAATGTTCATGGGTGGTCACTGACAAAGGAAGACATTTCACCAGGGGGCTGAGACTTTAGGCAATAACTGAGGAACACAGGAATGTGAAACGGTGGATTGAAGTTTCCCCCCCCACCACCACCACCCCTGCCACCAACCTAGTATTTTAAAGCACGAGTTTTCAGGCCTTAATGTTCATGCAAATAATATGGGAATCTATTTTTTTAAAAAGAAATAAAAATTGTAAAATACTTTTTAAAAAATAATATAGGAATCTTGATAAGAAGCAAATTGTGACTCAGAAAGCCTAAGGGGGACCTGATCTGCATTTCTGATAAGCTGATGCTACTGTTCCATGAAGCCCACATGCTGGAATAGGTTTTGAAAATCCATGGTTCTCTAACTTTGTTGCACATTGGAATCACCCGGGAGCTTTTAAAACTCCTCACACCCAAGGTGCACATCATATATAGTAAATCAGCATTTCTAGGAGTGGGATTTAGGCAGCCTTATTTTTGAAATCACTCAGGTGATTCCAATGTGCAGCCAAGTTTGAGAACCACTGTCTATGGACACTTGAGACTCACAGAATCCATTTGTTCCCTAAAGAAAGATTTGGCACTAGCGTTGTGGGACCAAGTGTTCCTTGGTGTCTGCAATTATTAGCAAGTAAGAGTAAATCAAGGCCTGGGTGCAGGGACGATAGGGAGGAGAAGAGTGTTTGCTGAAGCAAAGCCAAGGTCAGGCTGCGCTCTTGATTAAAGGCCCAAGTCGACTACAGGTGGATAGGTTCAATCCTATCTGTTTAAGAAGTTGAGAAATAAGAAAAACTTTGCAAAGGAGCAGGTATCTCTATGTGAGATCCCCCTGACCCTTGAGGGTCTCTTAACACATGGTATCCACAATCACCCTCTACCATGCCCCAGTTACTCAAACCCCTTGCATATTTCAGCTCCAAAGGGGAGCCCAGCCTCAATGGCAGGGTAGACAGATGTTGCCCAAAACTCAGATTGCACGATTTCTTATCATCCTATTTAGAACTGACATTCTTATTTGATTTTGACTAACTCTCGTGTGTGTGTGTGTGTGTGTGTGTGTGTGTGTGTGTAAGTGCATTTTTCTAATCACTTTGGATACTGGATTTAATGGCCAGAAAGGGATCACCTTAGAGGTCAATGGGCCATTTGCCTGATTATAAATTCCTTAAAAAGTCCCAATAATCCAAGAGCAAGCTAATGTGATAGAAGGAAACTCAGTAGAGGGTTTTTCAAAATATTCTAAGCATCTGAACACCTCCTAGTGGGAAGGTCCTTCCCAACACAAGGGTAGCCTCCACAGGGGCTCGACCTTGGAGGAGCCACTAGGGCAGGGGAGCAGCTGGTAGCCTGGTCACTTCCCACATGGTCAGTGCTATTCATGCTTCCCTGCCCAACTTATAGGCTTCAGAGGTTACAATTATTTTCCTCCTACATGGTCCCAACACAGGTGTCCAGACCCAGGAGAAAGAGTGGGCATGGACATATCCTTGGCCCCCAAGGAAAGCCCCAAAAGACACTCCCTACCTTCACATTGGGCAGTGCAATATGGCAGAACTATACTCACAGAGTCACAGAATGTCCTTTAGAATAATAATAAAACTAATATATATCAAGCACAGTAAATGTACCAGGCAGTATATTGAGTACTTTGTATCTAATGTCTCATCTAATACACTAATAACCCAGTAAGACAGGTGTTATTATTATCACCCTTTTCATAGATGAGAAAAGTGAAGCTCAAAGAGCTCCATAACTTGGGGGCTGGGATTGTGGCTCAGTGGTAGAGCACTTGCCTCGCATGCGTGAGGCACTGGGTTCGATCCTCAGCACCACATAAAAATTAAATAAAGATATTGTGTCCACCTACAACTAAAAAAATATTTTAAAAAAAAAGAGCCCCATAACTTGGCCACAGCCACGCAGCAAGTTAAAACATGGTACTCAAAGCCAGAAGTGTCAGACCCCAAAGCCAGTGAATCCTACTTATGTTATGGATAGCCATGGGGCTTAGGTAATGGGTCTAAGGACACATGACAACCTGGAACAGGAGCATGGTGACAAACCCAAGGAAGAGGATAGTCCTTCTACAGGTAGCACTGCACCAGGACCAGATAAGAAACAACTGTCCAACTAATCCTTCACGATGTTGACATAAGCTCCAGAGGAGAGTTCAGCTCAATTCTCCAGTGAGTTATAAGATAGATGCTAGCAGTGGAGTTGCCCACAAAGTACAATGAACACTTTAGCAAGCCCTGAGTTTCTTACCAGGAACCAGCAATCATAAGCTAAGCAGAGACATCCCAAGTCTCAATGGCAAGCGTGGGGAAACTGAGTAGTCTTTCTCAAAAGCCACAAAAGCCTCAAGAGAACCATCTATCAATATTTCCAAACTTCAGGATCTTCTGCCCTGTGAAGCATCCATGACAGCCACCACCAAGATGGAAATCAGTGCTGAGTTCTGGGAGAGCTGCATTAGCTTAGAGACAGCCAGCAGCCTGGCAGGAACCCTCACACCAAGCTCTGTGCCAGGTGGCCGTCTCTCTTGAGCAGGAGCCAGGGGCAGTCAGGGAGAGCCAGAAAGAATGGATGATACCTCCAAAAATAGATCATTTGATCTAAGCAATGATGAAATCACTGGTTCCCACCCAAGTGGACGTCACCCTACACTTACTCCTCCTGGTTCCTGCCCCCTTCACTCCTGGATCTCCTCTGTGAGGAGGGAGAGGTCACTCTTCCCTACCCACATTTCTTTCTCAGGAGAGATCATAAAGGATCAACTGGCTCCTCCCTCCAAGGTACAAAGAGATGCCCTGAGAACCTGGGCCTTTTCCCTAAAGGTCAGCACATCTGTCACTTCCCCGAGGCTTATTTAGCCTGTGTGTTTTGAAGAGCCAAGGCTGGGAGTTAGTGCCACCAGGCACCTTCCAGGGATCAGTTATTTAATGCAAGGCAAAAAAGAATCCTGTAGCTGTTTTCTAGGAGCCTGACTTTACAATTTGTGGAACAAAATTGAAGAAGAATCTTGGTTCAGAAGAAGGAAGTCGATCTGGGATTACTCCAGCTGCCCAGCACTGCTTCTGGGAACTGTGGCTTGTAGAACAACTGTATGAGGCCTCGGGAACCAGGTCAGAGTTGTTTGAAGCATGGTAGAAGGTGCACACACATGTACACACACTTAACACACAGCACGCCCTCATCAACACTCAAACACACCCCTAACACACACACATTTCCAACACACACATCCAACACCCACAACACCCACACACGCACGCACACACGCACACCAGCACCAAGAGCTTATATGTTCCCAAGTCTCCCCAATATATCTAAAGATTTCCCCAATTCAGAAATTTGTAGATTCTCCTGATGTGAGCATCTTGTTTCTGTTGGCCTCCTAGCACCGTCAGATGCCTAGTTCACAGAGAAGCAAGTTCTGCATGGTTCTTTTTTTTTTTTTTTTTGGTACCAGGGATTGAACTCAGGGGCACTCGACCACTGAGCCACATCCCCAGCCCTATTTTGTGTTTTATATAGAGACAGGGTCTCACTGAGTTGCTTAGCACCTCGCGGTTGCTGAAGCTGGCTTTGAACTTGTGATCCTCCTGTCTCAGCCTCCCAAAGTGCTGGGATACAGGCGTGCGCCACCGCACCGGGCTTCTCTGCATAGTTCTTGTGGGATCATCTAGTTGGGTCAGGGCTCCTCCTTCCACAGAGCTCTGTAATGAGAAATGAGGGTGAAGAGATCAGGAAACACAGAGCTACCCCATGGCTGGAACCAGGGCCCCTTCAGCCTGATCTTGACGAGAGCAGTGACACTCTCCTTTCTTGTGCCCAGGTGATGGGAAGTAATGGCTGTTCCTTTCCTGAGTGCCTTGTGTCATCAGCCTCCCCAGACCAAACTCACCCACACCAGCACCAAGGTAGGCGCAGCTTTCTACCTGTAGGTGGGCGGCGCTACAATCAGGGAGGACCAGAAATTGCAACATCGCCTCACTTGCTCACTTCCTTGTACCATGCAGGAGGAAGCTCTGACGGTTCAGGGCTGTGGCACACGCCCGGTGTGGACACTTCCTCTTTCCCAACTTCTGTGTCACTTCGCTTGGCCTATCTTCTTCCACAACTCTCTCCTTTAAGTCCCTGAAGCCTAGGGGCTTAGCATCTTCCCCTCTTTAGGAAATGAATCCCTTGCTTCACCACCACTAGTGCCCCCATCCCTCACCCCCAAAGACATCCCTTCTGTCTTGGAAAATCCAGCATCTCAGGTTCTGCTCAAACACTCATGAAGCCTCCCCTCTGCCCAGCCTTTACCCATGTAGGATTAGAAAAAACAGAAGGCCAAAAAGAAGACTTGTGAGCTCAGGTACCCATGGCTGGAAGAAGTCAGCCTTAGGCTTGTTCAGAACTAGGGACCAAATGCCCTCAGGACGCTCCCTGCCCGCCACTCTGGCTCTGTGGGGCCTGCCTGCCACTCTGGCTCTGTGGGTCGGCTTATTTCTCTCTTGGAGCTAGGCTCTCAGGTAAGCTTCATGGAAGTGGAAGGTATTTTCTGCTGGCTCAGACTCCCCAGCTGACAGTCATCTCAGCAGGGGACATCTTCAGTTGTCATCTAAGGAAGTACCCAGTTCAGTGTGACATGGAGAAAACATGTTTCTCTTATAATAACACTTTGTTCCTGGAATTTACAGAATAAGAATCCCAATATTTTAGGTCTGGCTCATCTTACAAACCCCAAGACATATTTTAGGGGCTGCTATCAGTTGAATTGTGTCCTAGGAAGATAAGTTCAAGTTCTAACCCTGGAACCTCAGAATGTGACTTTGTTTGCAAACAGTAATTGAGGATGCAGTTAGTTAGGATGAGGTCATCCTGGAGTAGAGTGGGCCTTAATCCAGTATGACTCATGTTCTTATAAGAAGAAACACAGAGGCAGACACACTGGAAAAATGCCATGTGACAACAGGCAGACACTGCAGTGGTACTCTGCAAGTCATAGAATGCCAGGGATCCCTGGCAACACCAGAAGCTAGGAGAAAAGCGTGGGGCACGTTTTCCCCGGGGGCCTTCCAAGAGAGCATGGGGCCAAAGGGCCTAGCACCTTCCTCTCTTCCTGACACTTCGATTTTAGACATCAAGCCTCCAGAACTGTGAGAATAAATTCCTGTAGTATACATCCTCCCAGTTTGTGGTGCTCGATTATGGTGACACCAGGAAACTAATACAACAGCCTGTAGCAGTGGTACTAGTTCAAACCGATTCTTTACCACCCCCAGGTCTCCCCCTGATAGGGGCACTTGAGTTCAATTCATCCCACCAAAATGGAAAATTGTTTTGGGTGAAGCCTGCTGTGCAGTTTCCCAGTTACTATCACCCAACTCAATGTCTTCTAGGAAGGACAGGATTCCATTAGAGGAAAGCAAATCACTCAACAGCAGGCAGTATAAACGGATTGATAAACACTACAGGCAAGAAACAGTGTAGCATCCGCACCAGAAAAGAGCAAGCACATGCTTGGAGACCCAGGAAGACTTTTATATCAATCAATATACAGAGGTCCCCTGTTTTGTCCTGAAGTAAATGAAAAGGGCAGGCTCAGAGCTATAGGCTGTGCTCCTGGACATCTCTGGGACCCAAACATCTGCTACCATGCTTGCTTTGGACTTGAGTTTCTAAGACATTGATTAATTTAAGGCATTCAGGAGATAACTATTGTTCCAAGATTCAAAATTTGTAAATGTCGTTGATGGTCTAAGTAGGATATTGCTAAATTGTAAATACAATTGGCCAGCAAAATGCAGGACACCTGATTAAATTTTAATTTTAGACAATGAATTTTTTTTATTGTAAGGATTCCTTTAATACTGTGTGTCTTTTTATTTGCTAGGCCTGCCAGCCCTAACTGCAGGCTGCACTTGCAGTCTTAATGTTGCACATTAGAGATGTCATTGAATGTGAGGGCCATAATGAAATCCTCTAACGGTGCCATCGACTGGAAGAAATATGTTTCAAATGGCCCAAGAGAAGGCCTGACCCAGTAAGGCTGCATTACAACATGTCACACGTTCATAGAGAGAGTTGGGCGTTTCGATTTACCAAAGTAGTGAACTAAAGAGTGGCGGGAGGAGGGACGTTGTCCCCAACTTCACATGCACACAAAATGTGTAACCGTCAGACATGACAGAAGAATGGAAAGGACATGAAATCAGTCACATCCATGCTGACCCCAAAGTCACTTTGGTGGCAGCACAATACACAAAAATCGTGTTTCATCCAGATAGAACACAAGTGCTATACAACCTCTATGACTCCATATGAACCTTTGTAAGGTTTTATTGATTCCATCTATAATAGCAAGTCTCACTTTAAAAGAAGGCCCATGGGGGCTGGGGATGTGGCTCAGTGGTAGAGTGCTTCCCCAGTGTGCCCAAGGGCCTGGGCTTAATCTCCAGCACCGCAAGAAGACCCCCCCGGGGGCGGGGTAGCATGTGGATGGGGATTGTCTACTTCTCTCTGAGGACACTTTTGCCCTTCTGCATTCCCCTGCCAGGTTGAGAAGCACTGACCTAGAATCAACTGAAGAAAAAGACAATAGACAAATATATTCTGGTTGTTTCTCTCTATCCTCGCTCTTTATTTCTAGCCTAAGAATATATTGGGTGGGGTGGGGGATATGGAACCAGTCTGCTCCTTTCCCATTTCGTAGCATCCACAGGTTTAGGTGAGATTGATCCACCTGTAGTTTCAAGGGTGGTTTCTGATTTCCCCAAGATAATGGTAAGATCTCTCCTTTTTGTCCCAGCAAGCTGTTCGTTAATGCAACTGTGAATAGCATTCCTCTGGAATGTGCCACCTTGAAAATACCCAGCTCCCAGTCTCCACTGTCACTCGGAAGTGACTGAGTGATCAGTTCTGGGAGATAAATGGAATTCTGGTTGAGGCTGCTAGGAGAAGGATTCATGGTATTTTTGCTTCAGTTTTGGGTTTTTCATTTCCTTCTATTAAAACAAGTTAGACTCTACCATATTATTAGCCTATTCTCTTTTACCAGGGGCTAAAATGTGATGTCCAACATGAAGCAGCCATCTTCCTACCTGGAAGACAAAATCCCCATGCTAAGCATGGTGGAACAGAGAGTTGGAGGGAACCTAGATCTGATGACTCCTGTGAAGAGATTCACCAGCTCTGGTCCATCCATCTCGAAAGCTAATAATATTAATAATAATAACAATAATAATTGCCAAATATGAATCAAAAGTGTAGAAAATTGGGGGCTGGGGCTGTAGCTCAGTGGTAGAGCACTTGCCTCGCATGTGTGAGGCACTGGGTTTGATCCTCAGCATCACATAGAAATAAAATAAAAATTTTTAAACAGTGTAGAAAATCAACATGAGGGTAGACAAATACATCAGTAGAATAGAACAGCGAGCCCAGAAATGAATCTACACTGGCCATACAAGTAAAACTTGTCTACTGAACTTCATCAAAATTTAAAGTTTCCATTCATCAAAAGACATCAAGAACATGAAAAGGCGAACTACAAACTGGAAGAAAATATTCATAAGACATTTATCTGATGAACAGGTTGTATCCACAAACTATATACCATAAATGAAAAATAAAGCATGCAAAATATAGCCCAATGTTTTTAAAAGAATGAGTAAAAGACATTAATAAGCATGTCACAAGGAAGCTACAGAAATGGTCCATAAGCTCAGGAAAAGATGCTCAATACCATTAGTCATCAGAGAAACCATAATGAGATTTTACATGCACTGGAATAGCGAAATTTTTAAACTGGAAACACCAACATATGGAAAAACTGGAACTCTTGTACATTGCCATTTACAGTATAAATTAATGAAACCACTTTGAAAATCTGTTATGCAGTTTTTATAATATTAAATATGTACCTATTTATTACCCAGCAATTCTATTGATGATTATTTACCCTAGAAAATGAAAACATATAAAATGAAAAATTCATGCAAGCATTTTTAACAACTTTATACATAATAGGTAAAAATTGCACACCATCCAAATAGCTATCAATAGATAAATGAATAAACAAATTATAGTATATTTATTCAGTGTAATACTACATAGAAATAAAAAGGAAAATAAAACTGTCGATGACTCAACAATATGAGTTGTGTCAGTCAGCTTTGCATTAATGTAACAAAACACTTGATGGAATCAGCTTATAAAGAGAAAAAGGTTATTTCGGCTCAGTTTTAAGGTTTCAGTCCTGCCCTTGTCTCTTTTCCACCTATGACAAAGCAGAATATCATGTCAGGAGTGCACAGAAGAAGTACATTCACCCGATGGCCAAGAAGAAAAGAGAGAGGGGAGAGACCAGCATCCCACAATTCCCTTTGAAGGCAAACTCGCAAAGACTTAACTTATTCCCATTAGGCCCCACCTTGTAAAGGTCTCTGCCACCTTCTAATAGCACAAAGCTGAGGACTAAGCCTTTAATACATGGGGGGGACATTCCAGATATAAACTATAGCATGGTTGAATCTCATAAAACTTATATTGAGCAAAAAGAAGTCAACAAAAAGATTACAGTGTGTAATATTCCATTTATATAAAGTTTTAGGAAAAGACAAAAGCTAAGCTGTAGCAAGGGAAATCAGAACAAATGTTGGCTGGGGGAAGGGTTGTTATTGACAAGAAAGATATGTGAGGTAATTCTCTAGGGTGACAAAAATATTGTTAAATGGAATGGTTTTAAATAACTATATTACATTTGTCAAAATTCATTGAACTGTGCACTTAAAATATGTGTAATTTACATCATGTAAACAACACTTCCAGAAATATATATCCATCAGTTAAGCCTCAGCAGTCAGGTTTCTGTTAAGGTCACCAAGTGTAATCCCTAACTGATTCAGGGAAGAAATGCTGGAGCAAAAGATAAAGATAAAGCCCGGCGCAGTGACACACACCTGTAATCCCCGCACTTTGGGAGGCTGAGACAGGAGAATCGCGAGTTCAAAGCCAGCCTCAGCAACAGCGAGGTGCTAAGCAACTCAGTGAGACCCTGTCTCTACATAAAACACAAAATAGCACTGGAGATGGTCAAGTACCCTTGAGTTCAATCCCCAATACCAAAGCAAAAGAAAAAAGAAAAAGATAATTTAATGAAATGAGGGTCGTGTGGTATACAATGTGACTTCTCCCTCCATGAGTTCTTAAATCTTGAGAAGCATAATAATATTGATCACATTAATCACATCATTTATTTTAATCTTCTGGTGCAGGTGAGTGGGAAAATTACTGAAAAGACAGAACTTTGGGACAAGTCATGTTGGATGGAAATGAGTCTGCACGCGCTTATTCCAAGGGGAGAGACAGGGCCGGGAAGGGGCTGGGGGTAAACTCTCAAGCATTTCTAAGCAGCATGGTAAAGGCCTTAGAAACACATAGAAATCAGATATGTGAACCAAATGTTCCTGAATCTTTGACACATGAGAGGCCCAAACACATCTAGTTAGACATGCTGAGAGCAGAGAAGGAGCCTGATGCTTTGACTCCATTGCTGTCCCATTGGTCCATCTGTCCCCATCCTCCTTGCAGTGGTTATGTACCTTGGTGAGTGGTTTTAGATCAAAACAGCTTTTGCAGTAACATAGGACCCTCTTGTGAAAGATCCCTTCCTTCACCCATTATTCTACCCGACATATTGCTGTCATCTGGCTTCAAGGGAGATGTTTTCCCAAATCTTCTTCTATACCTCCACATTAGCCACCTGGAGTCTCCAAGAACAAAATCCTACAGTTGTCCATCAGAATTATATACTACCCAGGGGACGCTCATGATGGGACATCCCATCACTAGCAACTTGACTTTGTGTGCTAATAACAAAACATCCTCCGGATTGCATGTGGCTCCTGAGGGAAATGCACACGCACACACACACACACACACACACACACACACTACCTACTGCAGCTCTTTGGGCGGACGACAGGTACATGCTTTTGATGACAATGGGGATGCTGCTGATGACGCTGATGGTGATGACTGTACCCCAAAATAGTGCATAGTGCAGCTTGTGTGTGTGTGTGAAATCCCAGATCTCCTGAAAAGGCTTTGTTTTAGAAAGTAGAAAAAAATCAAGCTCATCCTGCTCCAGTTTAGCAGCAACAGTGAACATCCTCTTTCTGGGGAGCGGAAGGAATAAATGGCCCAGGTAGGAGGTCATTTTTATCCCGGTTTTCAGAGTTTTCTAGAGGGGAGATACTCATCCTCCAACAGAAGAGCACTGATGGAGACTCCAGCTTCTTTCCTTGCAACACTCTGGACCTTTAGGAAGACTTAAGTTAGCCAGTTGGGAAGCATAAGAGAACTGAGCATGTGTAGCTCCACCCCTTCCCAGTCCTCTCTTCAAACTGTGGATTCCACCAGTCTCTTCTGCCAGGTGGTAAGCTGCAAATGAAAAACAGAGCTTCAAAACCCAAAAATTTAAAAAAAAAAAAAAATTCCAGGTAACCACATTGCTTCAGAGTGATGGATGGTGTTTTGCTGAACCCCAATTCCTCTCAAACCACAGAAGTAGAGCTGGCTATCCCTGGGCAGCTTCAACAATATTTTTTTCTGAGCTGCCTGCTACTCCCTTACTCACATAGGACACTAAGATGCCATTTGGCATTCAATTGACATAAATGCTTTATTACATAGTAAATCCATCTCTTAGCTCTTTTCTGGGGTCATGATCACTTTAAACCTCTTTGAAGACATGGGTCCTGAGATGGCAAGATAGTGTTCCTGCAGGAGAAGGTCATCTGGAGAGCAAAGAATATGTTGATCACAATCTGTTTGGATTATTACACAAACTAAAAATTCTTACAGTGAACTCTTACAACTCTGCCTCTATGGCCAAGTCTATCTTTTCCAGCCCCAGCCTTGGCCAGCCCCAGTCTTGGCCAGATGAGAAGCTGTTTACCTTTCTCAATTTTCCCTCAGTGCTTTCTGGCTTTCCCCCAGTCAGACTCTATTTGGTGCAACAAAGCATGTTATGAATCCCAAAGGAGTTGGGCTTAGGTCTACTGCAGGATCTATAAAAGCAATGTTTATGTCCTGGTGCTTTTCTTTTCCAGCATTACCTGGACAGGTATTCCCTTCAGGCTTTATGTAACTGTCATAGAAGGCAATTACAAGAGAGGCCTCCTTCCACTTGGGATTTATGAACCGGGTTGCTGTTCACTTCTGATTTGTACCTTAGTGGTAAGGCCTCCGCAGCCAGATAAGAAGGAGGGAAACAGTAGCTTTCCATAAAACGAGGAGTCTGACTTCATCTCCCCCAACAGATCGGCACTGAAACAGACTGCTGCCTGTCAGGTCCAGCTGAAGTTCCCTCTTCTGTAAGATCACCAGCTGTCAGCTGGAGAACCAGTTCCAGGAAGGAGATTCTGTACCCGGGACTCAAGAAGGCCACATGCTGAAAAGACTGATGGCAGAGATTGGGCACCCAAGGAGCACTTGGAAGTGAGGAAGAAATGCTGTGAAATGCAGTGGCCCCATCCTTCAGGGAAGTGTCTCCTAACCAGCCAGTCTGTGAATGACCTTCGAGCCCTGTCCTCCATTCAGCTGTGAAAATAGGGGCCTCTCAGCACCGGGAAATGGGCATTTCCACTGTCAGGCCTCCAAACCCAGGCTCTCTTCTGAGTTTCCTCTCTGGGTAAATGAGATCTTGTTCTGCCATTGTTATGGCTCAAGTTCACATGCTGGAATTCCTCAGTGGGGCAGTATTGGGAGGTGGGGCCTAGTAGGGAGTGTTGGGGTCCTGGAGGGGGAGCCCTCATGGCTGGATGAATGCCTTTCTTATGGGACTGAGCTAGTTCTACTGACAGTGAGTCTCACTGTCTCACTCCATGGGACTGAATGAGTTACCGCAGAAGGGAATTGTTAGAAAGCAAGGCCATCCCTTCTATTTGGCCTCTTCTGCATGCACTCACATCCCCTTCTACCATGAACGGAAGCACGATGTGGCCCTCACAAGACATGGCTAACCAATACTAGACTCCCCAGCCTCCAGAACTATGAGCGGAAATAAACTTGTTCCTTTGTGAATTACTCAGTCTCCAGTAATCAATTATAGCAACAGAAAATGGACCAAGACACCCACATTCCTGAGCTGAAAAACAAGGAATCATCCTTCTCTGCTTCTCTACGCTCACTACCCACATGGACTGTTCTGCTGATCTCACCTCCAAGGAGCCTCCTTCCATTCCCATTAAATCAGACTCTCTTGTAACCTCTTGCCTACACAATTGCAGGAGACTCTTAAATTATCCCCCTGCCTCTGGTCATTCTTTTTGACAACCCATATATTCTCACCAGTAATTTACTTAACTTTGTGTCTTTTAAATACACATTGCTCCCAAAAGAGTGATGCAGGAGACATCACAAAATCTGATCTCAAATTATACTACAGAACTATAGTAACAAAACAGCCTGGTATTGGCATCAAAACAGACATGAAGACAACGGATTAGAAACGAAGGCAGAGACAAACCCACATACTTACATCATCTGATACTTGATAAAAGTATGTATGTTGGAGAAAAGATAGCCTTTTAGCAAATGGCACTGGGGAAACTGGGTATTCATATATAGAAAAAGGAGACTAAGTCCCTATCTGTCACCCTGCACAGAAGTCAAATCAAAATGGATCAAAGACTTAGGAATTATATCAGAAATTTTACAACAGCTAGGAGAAACATAGGGTCAATACTCCATCATATTGGTGCAGGTACAAACTTCCTAAGCAAGACCCCTAAAGTTCAAGAAATAAAACTAAGAATCAGTAAGTGAGATGCCATCAAACTAAAAAACTTTTGCACAGCAAAGTTTTAAGAGCATGAAGGGAGAGCCTGCAGAATGGGAAAAAATATTGGCCAGCTGCTCCTCTGATAGGGAATCAATATCCAGAATATATAAAGAATTCAGAAAAACTTAACACCAAAAAAAAAAAAAAGACAAACCCAAATAACCCAACAATAAATGGGCAAAAGAACTAAACAGACATTTTTCAAAATAAGAAACACAAATGGCCAACAAATATATGAAAAAAATGTTCAACATCTCTATCAATCAGGGAAATGCAAAAAAACTACACTAAGATTTCATCTCGTGCCAGTTAGAAAGGCAATTTTCAAAAATTCAAATAATAATAAATGCTAACAAAGATGTGGAGGAAAAAGGTACACTCATGCATTGTTGGTGAGACTACAAATTAGTACAACCAATCTGGAAAGCAATATGGAGTTTCCTCAAAAAATTAGGAGTAGAACCACCATAGGATCCAACTACCCTATTCCTTGGTATTTATCCAAAATTGCTAAAATCAGCATACTCTAGCAACACATCTACTTCAATGTTTATAGCACCACGATTCACAATAGCTAAATTATGGAATCAACCCAGATTCCCACCAATAGGTAAATGTATTAAGAAAATGTGGTATATATAACATGTTATGGTTTAAAAATGAGATGTCTCCCAAAAGCTCATGTGTTGAACACTGCTAGAAAGTTTAGAGGTGAAATGATTGAGTTATGAGAACCTTAACCTGATCATGCATTAATCCCTTGATAGGGATTAACTTAGGGTGGTAACAGGAGGCAGGAAGGGTGTGGCTGGAGGAGGTGGGTTCCTGGGATGTGCCTTTGGGGTATATATTTTGTCCTTGTTAAGGGGGGAGTTCTCTCTCTCTCTCTCTCTCTCTCTCTCTCTCTGTCTCTCTCTCTCTTTCTCTCCTACCTGGTATTATGATGATCTGCCTAACCTCAGGTCCCAAGGAATGGAGCTGGCTGTCTATGGACTGAGACCTCTCAAACAGTGAGCCCCAAAATAAACTTTTCCTCTTCTAATTGTTCTTATCAGGTCTTTTGGTTGCAGCAGAAAAAAAAAAAAGTGACTAAATCAATATACAATGGAGTTTTACTCAGCCCTAAAGAAGAATGAAATTATGGTATTTGCTGGTAAATAGATGGAACTGGAGAACATCATGCTGAGTGAAACAAGCCAGACTCAGAAACTAAGGGTTGCATGTTTTCTCTCATATTGGGAAACTAGAGTAAAATACGGGAAAGAAGGGGTTAGGAATCCAATATATAAAGATATAGGGAAGATTTGTGGAGTAGAAGATCAAGAGGGGGGAAGGAGAGGTAAGAAAGGGGAAGAAATATGGAATTAATTTAACAAAATCACATTATATGCATATTTAAATATACCACAAGGAATTTCACCTTTATGTATATGTAAAAAGTACCAGTCAAAAGTAAATAAATAAGTGAAAGGAAGATCAGTAGAACATAGGAAAAAGAATGGGGGGAGAGAGGATGGGAGAGAAAGCGGGAAATGGGGACTGAAATGGAGTAATTCAAATTTTCTGCATGTATGGTTTTTGCCAAAATGCACCCAACCCTATGTATAACTATAATACTCTAGCTTAAAATAAAATCACTACCATGGCACACAAAATAAGGAGCAACCCCTGAAGATCAAGGCCTTTTCCAATTGGTCCACCAGCTACATCTCTGTATTAGTTATCTATTGCTACCCCAAAAGGCAGTGGCTTTAAAGCAATAACAAAACATTTATTATCTCCATTTCTTCAAGTAAGAAATCCAGCAAGATGTTAGCCAAGCTTCCTGCCTCACAGTCTCTCATGGGTTTTGGTTGAGATGTTGACTGAGGCCACAGCCATCCTCAGACTTGGCTAGTGTTAAAAGATCCACCACCAAGATGGCTCACTCACATGGACAGTAAATGGGTTGGTTGGTGGTTGGTGGGAGAGCTTAATCTCCAGACAGGCTCTTCCTTAGCTACAAGAGGACTAGTTTCCCCCAGAGCAGACAATCCAAGATGGAAAGGGAGGTGGCTACATCTACCTAGTCTTAGAAGTTCTAGACCATCATTTCTACCATATTCAGTTAACCACACAGAGCAACTCTGATACCATTTTGGGAGAAGGTCACAAGAGCAGGAATATCAACCAGGAGGCAAGTGTTGTGGGTTCCATCATGGTGGCATACACCTCGACCCTCCCCTTCCCATCCTGTACATCCTCATCATAGCCATTCAAAATTATTCTTCTCCCAATTTTAGCTGTTAAAATCCTACCGTTCTTGCTAGAGCTTACTTTGCCATGAAGGCCTCCCAACTCTCATAAGTTTTAATGAGTTCCTGCTCTCCTGGTGCACTTAGCACTTTTACTTCCATTACCACATGTATCACACTCTGCCCTGTATTATAATTGGGTGCAAATGTATCTGCCTCCAAAGATTGAAAACTCCTAAAGGAGAGAACCCAATACTTACTAACAGTTTCACTCAGTCCCTGGCAAACTACTTGGAGAAGAAGACATTTCATGAAATTTACTAAATTGAATTGAATGTGCATTCCTTCCCATCAGGGATACTTTATTGGACTAACTCTTAGAAGAGAAGAGACTATTTCATGTAGCATTCATACTATGCACCCGTTGTTGGGTATGAGCATATTCATTTGCATTCATGAAAACTGCAACCTAGGGCTGAGGTTATGGCACAGTGGTAGTGTGCTCACCTAGCATGCGTGAGGCACTGGGTTCGATCCTCAGCACCACATAAAAATAAAATAAAGATATTCTGTCCGCCTACAACTAAAAAATAAATATTAAAAAAAAAAAACTGCAACCTAGTGAAACATGTACAAATCCTCACAGTGCCTGGACAAATTACATCATTTTTTAAAATTTCTGTATGGTAAAATATCCTGATAGTATTTTTAAAAAACATTTTACCTAGAAGATTGTATGGCTCAATCTTTCCTCTTTCTTCTCAATTTTTTCAAGATGGTTCCTGTTATCATTTGGATCTGGAATGTCCCTCAAAGGCTCATATGTGGAACACTTGGTCTCCAATGCAGCAATGTTCAGAAGTGACTGGATCATGAAAGCTCTGAATTAATTGGTGAATTAATCCATTGATGAGTTCATAATTGCTTGGATTAATGGGAGGTAGTAGAAACTATAGGAGGTGGGGTGAGCTGGAGGAAGTATGTTATTGAGGGTGTGTAGAAAAGGATGTCTTTTGTCCCTACCCTCCTCCCTGCCTCCATGTGTGTGTTCACTGGCCTCCACAAGGTGAGTAGCTGTGCTCTACCACATACTTTTCACCATGATGTTCTGCCTCACCACAGCCCCAGAATCAATAGATCCAAGTGACCATGGACTGAAACCTCTGGAACTATGAGCTAAAATAAATCTTTTCTCCTCTAAATTGATTTTCTCAGGTATTTTGTCATAGTAATGAAAAACTGACTACCACAGCTCCCATTCTTTTATCTATTCACTCACCTTATCCATTCATACACTCAGCATTTACTGAGCAAGTCACTGAGGAGATTCACAGATAAATAAGTTATTTGCAATCTAGTGGAGGACAGGTACTCATATGACTAAAATTAAACAACTAGCACTTGGAAGGGAACTAGGGATAACATCAACAGATTCCAACAATCATTCAGAGGAGCTCCTCCTGGTCCAGCAGGATGAGAGGCAACACACTTCCTTCTGCTGTAGCAGTACTTGAAAGCAACTGTGAATACCACAAACCACATCAGAAAGAAAAAATTAAAATAATAAACAAACAAATGCTGTGTCCCTCTTTTCCAGGAAGATCTGGGCACCATTTCCTGATCCCCAGAATTAAACATCCTTGCCAACATCTCCTACTTTCCATGAAAGGAACTTCAAATCAAGAAAGAATATAGAAGAAACAGGGCATGAAGTTTGCTGGGTGAGAAATCTTGGCAGTATGAGCTCATCATATGAAGGTGAATCAGCCCTCATCTGAGATTGCCCTTGGGCTATCCTTCCCCACTCTGGACCAGTGGCCATCCTGAAGCACTAGGATTGAACCTAGTGACCCCATTGTATCTAGAGCCTGCTAATTGATCTTCTAAGAAGGGAGGAAATGAGAACATGCTCAGATATTAATTCCCAGGAGATCAGTATTATTCCTAGAGTGACCATATTCTTTCAAACCATGAATCAGAACACACAGGCAGTCCCATTGTTTGGCACCTAGGTTCAATAATGGGATGGAATATTTTACTTCTTGGCTGTCTTGGAACGCTAGGACATCTGACTGCTAAAACAATCCTCATAAATGCTCATTTATTTTTAATGCATGTGTTTTCATGTATGTGAAATATATCATATACATAAAAAGGATTTATAAGATCTAAGCCTTAAGTTTAAGGCTTAATAAAAAGAACAGCCATATACCCACCACTTGCTCAAGAAATACATGTCAGTTTATTATTAATAGGAACACTTAATATTTTCTAAGTACTTATCCTGGGCCCAGCACTATTTCAGGCATTTCACATATATTATCTGATGGATCTTCACAGCAACTTTATGAGTTCTGAGCATTATTATCATTTTACAAATGGAAAAGCAAGCCTCAATTGATTAAAAAGCTTGCCCAAGGACTTATCACAGGTAAGAAGTAGTTGAACTGGAATGGAAACCAAGACAATCGGACTCCAAATCCCACTTTTAATCACTACACTATACAGAAGCCCTTCATTGTACAGATATTGGGACAAATTGACCATACAATGCATTTTGTAATTCAAACCCAGTTTCTCCATTGACATGGTTTCATGGAGGATGAGTTTACAAGTGAGACCAGGAGTGGAGCACCAGATTGCAGTAAGACAGGGAGATTGAGTGAGAGGGGCAAGGACTGGGGATATATCCCAGGAGGGACAGGGGATGCAGACAAAGGCATCCTCTGTCTATGACCAACAGAGGAAAGGGACTTAGAGAAGAGTGGACACATCAGTGATACATTCTTCCTTTCCTTTCATGCTGGTGCCACGGATGGAGGTCCTGGACCTAAAACCTGAGGCAGTTGTTAACTCCTATACCCTATCTCCCATTAAAAGGTAAGATCAATGTTAAATAATTTGAAAGGCCATAAAAGTTATCCAGAAGCTTTAGATTCCCTCCAACTTCCACCTCCTCAGTTCCCCACACCCCCTTCCCTTTGCACATGATAAGAATATCCAGCTTTCCTTCACTGTGTTAGTCAGCTTTGCAGTACTGGGACAAAACACCTGAGAAATATAACTTAAAGGAGGAAAGATATATTTTGGCTCATGGTTTCAGCTGTTGGCTGTCTGGCTCCAAGGCAGAACACCATGGCAGAAGGGTATAGCAGAGGAAAGGTGCTCAGTTCAGGGCCGCTGGGAAGCAGATAGACAGGACGGGGCTGGGGACAAGATATGCTTTTTCAGGACATGCCCCCAGTGAACTACTTCCTCCAACTAAACCCCACTTCCTACAGTTTCCAGCACCTCTCGCTAATGGTAGTTAAATCATTAATCCATCAATGGGTTAATCTCCTGGTGAGATCAGAGCCCTTGTGATGCTGTCACTTCCCCAAAGCCCCACCTCTGAACACTGCTGCCCAGGGGACCAAGCCTTCACACATGAGCCTTTGTGGGACACCTTCATATCCAAACCATAACACTCAAGGTGAAACCAAGAATAATTAACCTGCTCTTAGTTTCTGAATAAACCATCCAGACGTCACCAGCTCAGTCACTTGCTTTTAATTGATGATAAGCAACACCTCTGGTGTGTGGGTCACGATGGTAGCAGTTTATGAAGTTTGATCCAATCACCTTTCCCCCATGACTCAGCCTACAATCATCCCTAAACTGGCAGATTTGAAATCTGGTCTCCCATCTCCACAGGTGGCCACCTCATGAATAAACTCGTTCTCTTTCGCAAAACCCATCATTCCTGTAATAGGTGGACTGCACAGCAGGCCAGACAGACTTGGTTCTGTAATAAAGACAAATGAACAAGAGAACTTCCATATTGACACTGGTGGATGAAAACAGAAGATTAATTTTGGCAACGTGACCTGTTCACTTTTGTATATTGGCTCATAGAATAAGGCAATGCTACTTCCATGCCCACCGGAGCACACCAAAGCCGGACTTAAACTTCAATCTACAGTTTCTCCATATTTTCTCTTTCATACACTCCCTTTCAATAATTGATAATAAATACTTATTTCAGAGGATGTAATCCCCTTTATTCCTCTCTACAAAAATCATCTTAAGGGGAGAAGCCAAATACATCAGTTCCTGGAACCACCAATGGCATCTCAGGAATAAGTGTCAAGGCCACTCCCCAGGGTGGCAATAGATTGCAAAAGCTAAGACACTGATTTTGGACTTCTTTCCTCCCTGTCACTAGAGTGACCAAGTGTTATGGTTTGGATGTGCAATGTCCCCCAAAAGTTCCCATGTGAGACAATGCAAGAAGGTTCAGAGGAGAAATGATTGGGTTGTGAGACTCTTAATCCAATCAGTGAATTAATCCCCTGATAGGGATTGACTGAGTGGTAACGGAAGTGGTGGGTGTGGCTAGAGGAGGTGGGGATTGGGGCGTGGCATTGGGGTATATATTTGTATCTGGCAAATGGAGACATCTCTGTCTGCTTTCTGGTCACCATGCTTCCGTCTGCCACACTCTTCTGCCATGATGTTCTGCCTCACCTGGAGCCCCAAGGAATGGAGCCTGCTGTCTGTGGATTAAGACTTCTGAAACCGTGAGCCCTAAATAAACCTTTCCTCCTCTACAGTTGTTCTGGTCAGGTCCTTTCATCACAGCGACTAAAAAATCTGACTAAAACACCAAGATAGGGAATAGTGAAAAGAACTTGCTACTGAGTCTCCTCAATGATCTAACCCCATTGAACCTCCATGCCTATTATGATTTAGATGTTAAATGTTCCCAAAGGCTCCTGTGTTGAAGGCTTGTTAGATGGCACCATTGAAGGTGATGGGACCCTCAGGAGGTAGCGCCTGGCTAGAGGAAGTTGGGTTATTGGGGATGTTCCTTTGAAGGACATCCCAGCCCCATGCCCCTCTCTAGCCTCCATGAGGTGAGCAGCTCTGCTCTCACCGTGATGTTCTGCTTTGCTGCAGGTCCCAAAGCAATGGGGCCTCCAACCATGGAGTGAGACCTCTGAAACTGAGAGCCAAAGTGAACTTTCTTCCTCTGTTTACCTTTTCTTGGGTGTGTTGTCACAACGACACAATGCCAATGATTGGAGGGAGGATGTGAATGTCTTTGTGACTGTGGACTAGCTGGAAGCCATTGCTTGGAGAAATGATGTCCTGGTTATCGCCAGGCAGCAGGAGCCAGATCGTGGCTCAGAGGCAAGATGCAGTCTTCTGGGATGTGGGGTTCTCTAGATATGCAGAAAACACATCTATCCACAGGGAGGCAGAGCCCAGTGGGAAAGGGGAGCTCTCATCTGAAACAGGATTTTGGAAAACAGGAATCACTGGCTAGAAAAGGCAGAGAAAAAGGGACTTCCCCCTGTGCCATGGTTTGGATGTGGCTTGAGCGTATTCCCTAGAAGATCATGTGCTAGAGGTTTGGTCCTCCCTGTGGTGGTATTGAGAGGCAAGGGCTCTTTAAGAGGTTGGCCTTATAGAAAGAGATGAGGTCATGAGGCTTCACCCTGGCCAAGGAATTAATGGAGATCTCATGAGACTGCATTAGGTCCCACAGAAATACATTGTTATGAAGCAAGTTTGGTTGTCTCTGCTCACTCTGTTTCTTATCTCATCATAGGATCCCTCCCTCTCACACATGTTCCTGACATTGTGATGCCATCACAAAGAGGGTCTCACCATTGTCTAGCAATGCCAGTACCATGCTCTTGGACCTTTAGATCTGGGAGCTGAACAATCCTTTTTTTCCTTTATAAAGTATCCAGCTTCTAGTATGATATTATAGCAACACAAAACAGATTAATACACCTGGCTGATATCCAGAGGCCTGCACAGAAGTGTGCATGCCCTGGCATCTGGCCACCTGAGCCCTCTTTAGAAAAACTTGCTGATAGGGTGAGGAGACCAGCAAACTAGTCTGCAGAGGTGGCCACGTACTTTCTGTGGGCCCTGAGAAGAAAAGGCTCTGGACTTCTTTCACTTTCCATTAAACACCCCTGGGATACAGTTTGAGAAATGAGGAGTTAGTGATGCTTTATAGAAAATCAGTTAAAATGTTTGCCCAGCTTTCTAGATTGGGCTCCACCAGAGGGGAGAGTAGAAAATGGCACATCTAGCCCAGGGATTGCAGCAACATTTTTCAAATCAGCTGGCCCAGGGCCCTGTCACAGAGGCAAGAGCCAACTAACAGTTCCTTCCTTCCAAAGAAATTCCTGGGAACCCAGCCCCATAATGTGCTTGCCAAACATCAGCAAATTAAAAAGACATGAGGGCAGAAACATGGGGTAGGAAAAGATGCAATGATTTAA
Organism: Geosciurus inauris; assembly: GCA_004024805.1. Classification (NCBI taxonomy): domain Eukaryota; kingdom Metazoa; phylum Chordata; class Mammalia; order Rodentia; family Sciuridae; genus Geosciurus; species Geosciurus inauris. The sequence goes on from PVHX01016031.1 coordinate 44,605, forward strand.
AAAAAAAAAAAAAAAAAA
>PVHX01016032.1:0-44598 GCA_004024805.1 Geosciurus inauris
GGGGGGAGAACACGGACTGTAGGGAAGACAGAAGTTTCTAGAAAGGCAAGGAAGCACAACAAAAGGGCCAAAGACACCTTTGATTGACATGCTAATTTTGACTGCCCAGGTCCCAGCTTGGGCTGCTGGCCTAGCAGCAGCATAAGAAACGCAGTGAGGAGGTGCAGACACCTTGGTCTTCTGTGTGAGCTATTGTGGCCTAAAGTAATTTTATCCTGGGGATTTGAGGGAGGGCCCCCAATGCTAGTTTTCCGTAGTGAGAGGGAAATAAGCCCCAAATATATGTATATTTAGAAACTTGTGCCACTGTTAGAGTACCATGATCTAGCCGTGTGTGATCAAGAGAGAAAATCGGCACCAACATGAGTTGAATTACGGTGCTGCACCCTGGCCCGAGATAAGCCTGGAAAGCTAACGTGAGTGACCTCGGAATGCCACTGAGCCACTGGGGCAGTTAGGTTCTGCGATCTGAGATCTGCTAAGTATCATATTCCACATGCCTAGGTGAGGACTTGGCTGTAGTTGAAAAGGGGCTTCAGGTTGTTAGTTTATTTTTTTTATTTTAATTAATTAATTAACTAATGCTTTCATTTTGCTCTACTGGGGATTGAACCTGGGGGCATTCAACACTGAGCTACACCCCCAGCACTTTTGTTTTTTTTAATCGTGAGTCAGGGTCTTGCAAAGTTGACCAAGCTGGCCTTGAACCTGCAATCTTCCTGCCTCAGCCTTCCGAGTTGCTGGGATTGCAGGTGTGCACCACTGTGCCCAGCTTTCAAGTCTCAATGTGCTCTTCTAGTTGAGGACCTCATACTGAATAGAGCTAGCTGTAGTGCAGAATGTACTGGAACCAGACCTGAGCACAGACCAGAGATCTCTATCAGGTGAGTCACTGCCTAACTCTGCGATGGGGACAAAGACATTTCACCCTCTGGGACTCACTTTTATCTTTCAAACATGGGGTTTGGGCCACATCAGTGTTTCTTTGAGTGTGGTCCAGGACCACCTTGGATGTTTGTCAAAATGGAGATATCTGCACTCTGATTAATATTAGTGAATAGGATTCTCTCAAGGTGGAGCCCAGAGACCCACATTTTAAAGATACATCCTAAGTTTTTGCTACAATAATGGCAACAAATACTTAAAGATTATTCGAGACACTATAAGTTATTTATTTGTTCTTATACATGGCAGTAGAGTCAGTTTTGATGTATTTATATAAACATGGAGCACATCTTATTCTAATTAGGACCCCAGTCTTGTGGATGTGTGCGGTGTGGAGAGTCACTGTGGTGGATTCCTGCGTGTAACTACATCAGACTCATTCCACAGTTTCCCTGTTCCTCCCCCCCTTTCCTCCATTCCCCTTTGTCTAATGCAATGAACTTCTATTCTCCCCCGGCCCCTGCCCTTTGTTGTGGGTTAGCACCCACCTATCAGAGAGAATATTCAGCATTTGGTTTGGGGATTGGCTTATTTCACTTAGCACAATATTCTGCAGCTCCATCCATTTACTGGCAAATGCCATAATTTCATTCTTCTTTCTGGCTAAGTAATATTCCATTGTGTATACGTAGCACATTTTCTTTATCTATTCATCTGCTGAAGGGCACCTAGGTTGGTTCCATAGCTTAACTATTGTGAACTGAGCTTCTATAAACATTGATGTGGCTGCATCACTATAGTATTCTGAATTTAAGTCCTTTGGCTATATACTGAGGACTGGAATGACTGGGTCAAATTGTGGTTCCATTCCAAGTTTTCTGAGGACTCTCCACACTGCTTTCCAGAGTGGTTGCACCAATTTGCAGTCCCACCAGCAATGTATGAGTGTGAGGTTTTTCTTTGTCTTCATACCTGTGACCTGAATGTTATTATTATTATATCCTTTCAATAGATGAAGAAACTGAGGCTCACATTGATTGCATGACTTCCTCAGGGTCTCTGGTGTAGTGAGTCTGGGGAAGTGGGTTTTTCAATCCAAGCAGCCTAGTTACAGCACACTGGCCCCTAATCAGAGTGTACTTCACCTCCCCTTTTAGTACTGATCTCAAATAATTTCTGTTTTTTGACACCTTGCAAGTTTGAAGACTAGTTAAATTTTTCCAAACTATTTGTCTCGATGTGTAAGCAGACAAATATTTGTCTTGGCTTTGTAAAACAGCAGTTTGTGGTGGTGGGGCTGGGGAAGAGGTGCATTCAGTGAAATCAATATAAGAAGAACTGGACTTCTAAGTCTGTGTATCCTTTTTTATTAAGTATCTTCCTCCAGGCTATCGTGGCTAATTCATTGCCATATTTCATTATAGAAACTAACTGAAAGGTTATAAGTAAGTACTTTTCAGTCAGAGGGTGATGTGAATGTCGACTTGGAGAATGATGGATGAGTGTGACTTAATGCTGATTGATTGTCCTCTGGTCTCCTAGGTTGGTTCTTTGCAGCAGCCACACCACAAAGTCCAGGAAAGGCATTTGTTTTGATTTTTCTCATTAATGTTTTATCTGTTCAGGATAAATCACAGAGAATGCAATAACAGGCTGAACAATCCCAAGGAGGATCCACAAAATAAAGTCAAATTTAGAAATTATTGGGTTCCACCCATTCATCACGTCTATCATTACTGACAATGTTCAGACAACGTAATTCCTATTACACCTGCTTGTAGAAGGAAAAAAAACCCAGTCAGTAACCCGAAATTAGATTAGCCTTTTTAGTGTATATAATTTGTAGTTCAGAATGAACTATAATTAACATTTAGGGGAAACTGTATGGAACGCATTACCAGCCTTCACCAGGTCTCGGGTTTTAACAGTGATCCCTGACTCGAAATGCTTTACCCAAACAGGTTGTAAATTCTGAGACAAGCAAGATGCATTTCAGTCATTTCTATATTAATTTGGAATGACGAATTCATTGTCCTTCCAAATTGTAATAAATTGGAAAGCAATTTCCCACTAAACAAATCAAGGAAATTGAAACATGACTTCCCTGGGAGCTGTTTTTGTGCACCCTATTTTAAAGGAGTCTCTCCCTCTCTCTCCCTCCCTCTCCCTCTCTCTCAAGACGTGGTTTTATGGTTCTCGATGTGCATACTAATAACTGTATTGCCTAAACATTTTCTTCCTCATCTTTAAAGTGGAAGGTAAACTCTGATGAACGTCAACTGCTCAATGTAATTCCATTCCAGAGGAGTCTGGAGCCTGCAATGAAAGCTCCCATTTAAGAACCCAGTGAATATTTAGAACATATGCTTCCAAAGCTCCTTTTTTTCTCTCTTGAGGACGCACTTCCTGGGGAAGCACAGAATTCTGCGTCATGGCGAGGCTGAGGATTCACCTAGGCAGTACCTTGGGGGTGCTCGAATGTTCTCAAAATTCTTAGGATTTTAAAATTAATCTGAGAATAAGCCTGCAGAATGGAAAGGAAATGGTAGTAATGCAGAACTACATTGAAAACCAAAAACCAAGAAAAGATGCCAAACTCAGGAAACACTTTTTAAAAATTATGTTGGCTTTGCTTTTTCAAAATCTATTTTACCTACCCTCTTTTCTCCTTTTTATGCAGAGACATGGGACGTCCTTTGATGAAAAGAGAAAAGGGGTATATCCGAGTGCTGAAATTTCTTCTTGAACCAATCAGCAAGTACTTGAATTCACTCTAAAGATTGACTTGTTCTCTGCTTCGGCTATCTGGACCCTAGGACTCTCTGTGCAAGGCCTATTTTTGGGCTATGGACACAATTGGAATTTCTGACTTCATGTTACAAGGTCAGGTTTGAAAAATGAGTTAGGAAGCTGGGTGCCATGGAGCATGCATGTAATCCTAGTGGCTTGGGAGGCTGAGGCAGGAGGATTGCAAGTTCAAGGCCAGCCTCAGCAACTTAGTGAGGCCCTAAGCAACTTAGTGAGAACTTGTGTCAAAAAATAAAAAGGGCTGGGGATGTGGCTCAGTGGTTAAGCGCCCTGGGTTTAATCCCGGATACCAAAAAAATAAAAAAGAACAGAGCTTACCTTCTTACAGGTTGCAACTTCTAGAGACCGGCTGGTGGATGTTATGACCAAAGCACTCTTAGTTTGAGGAGCTGGTCCAGAGAGTCTCACCTGGGAGCAATTTACTGATTTTTAAAGGGCTTTCCAGCAGCTGCTATGGTATTTCTCTGAAGAGCATCCTGTTGGCAGAAATCGGGCTTGGCCTGGCCTCTGCACTTTGGATATTTTAACTTCACGGTCCCCAAGCTGGGACAAATCAATCAACAGATGTACAACAGCAAGCTACCAGCAGGGTGACTTGTCTTCCCAAACTTACCCTCTTTCTGTAGCACGAAGGCTGTCTTCTTTCACTTCCGTTTTGCACTTTGAAGTTGGATTAAGAGGAAGAGTGGTTTCTATGAGGGACCCAAGTAATTGTCACCATGTGGAAATTGCTCCTCGCGTTTCACCATTACAATCTTCTGATTTACGTCAGTGCAAACACAAATGGTGTTCTTAGACTGAACTGTGAAAGCTGTTTGTGTGTCAAGGACAGCTAAGTCCAAAACCAAGCCACAGATGGTCATGGTGATCATGTAGAACAGTGCTGATTCCAGGGCTGTGTCCCACACAGATAGCAAGGACAGCTTAGCCAGGTCCATGCCTGGTTCAGGAGTGGCAGACCATTCTGGAGGGATGCCAGTTATTTCAGACAAAGATCATGAGAAAGGTCATTACAGATCTGCAGCAAAGGGGAAGAAGATTTTTTTCTTTTCCCTTCTCTCCCTCCTTTCTGGGTGGTATATTAATTATAAATGTATTTTATATTTATGAATATTTTATATATGTATAAATAATATATAATCCAAGTGCCTAAGGAGGCTGAGGCAGGAGGATCTCAAGTTCAAGGCCAGCCTCAGGAACTTAGCAAGGCTCTAAGCAACTTAGTGAGACCCTGTCTCTAAATAAAAGATAAAAAGAGCTGGGAACGTAGCTCAGTGGTAAAGCACCCTGGTTTCAACACCCCCATACCCATAAACAAACAGACAAATAAGACCGTCCTCATAAAATTTATACATGTGGGAATAACTCTAGGGTTAGGCCCAGAAATAAACACTTAAATTTTCCTATCACCTGATGTCTTTTTTAAAAATTTCTCTTCCATTTTCTAAACATAATCCAGACAGTAAAAATTTTAAATGATTGGAAAAATGTTTAATTTTTTAAGAATGTTTTTATAAGTGGTATACATAATAGTGGATTTCATTTTAACATATCATACATGCATAATATGATTCTTTTGGTGAGTCTCAGAGTAGTAATTCATAGGGTTGTGAAAATAAAAGGTCTAGAGACGTCATCTAATTTCTTCTGTATCTAGATATAGAGTGCTTAGTTCAAGCCTGTTGTGTAGCAAGCATTAAAATATTTTTATTAATATAATTATTGTGAGAAATAAATGAAATAATATTTGTAAATCTTTCTGTAGAATATCTGCCATATAATGCATGCTGAATAAATGGTACTGGATGTAGGTATAAATTATTATGTTTTATAATAAAATATCTTAATGTATAATGTCATTATTATTTATCTTTGCTTGGCAAACTCCTATTCATCCCCTAAAACCTCAACTTGAATTTACCTTCAAACAGTGGCTTTCCCTGACACCTCAAAGACAATTATTCTATCTTCTGAAGCATTTCGCTTCCAGCATATTATATATACTTATTTTGTTGCTAATTATAATGATGGACTCACTGTTCTGTCCCCTTTGGTAGGCCTTGGGCTCCTTGAAGGCAAGGATCACTCCATCCCACAGCAGTCTTCATACAACCTAGAGTGCTGTATGCTATGTGGTAGGCGCTCTGCAGCCATTTGTTAAATTGAACAAAAACACTGGGCTTATAGACAAAGAGCATGCTCCCATTTTTATGCCCAAATGAAGATGGGAATGTAGAGAATGTTTTTCTTTGAAAGAAGAAATCTCAGGGGCTTACTTGAAAATAGGCTGAGGGCTTACAGAAATGAGTGCCAAAAGCAATGTATAAGCAAATCGGGCCTGGTGCATCCTGGTGTTAGGAAAGGGTCCCGCCTCCTTTGGCTCAGCAGCTGCAAAACAGATGGGAACAAGTGTGGCTAGTCACGCTGCCACTGGACTGGGGGAGGGGGCCAGGCTCTGGAGGGGAGACTGCGTTTTCTCCCACGTGCTCATAGGAAAAGACAAGATCCCTAAAAGTTCACCACCACTTCACCAAGGTAACTTGATGTGAGTTTTGGTGCTCTCAGAGGGAAAGAAGTGTCTACAGTGGTTTACATGGCCCTCACAACCGTGTGAAGCTGAGATGGGAACCATCTTGCCTAAAGATGTCCTTTCATCTTCCCCAGGGTCCTGCATTTTCTTCCACCCGCAGGGTGACGTGTTCTTGGTCCAGAAAATATCCGTTTATGGGGCTGAGTCTGCAAAATGTGCAATTGTTTGGCTCAAAGCCACTGCCACACAAGCAAAATTCCAAGCAGCTGTGTGTGCCCCCCCATCCCCCTCTCCGCCCTCCACCCCCGGCCCCAGGCGGAGAGAATGGTCTCCATCTCTATTTCCTGGCTTGCAAGAACATTCTGCAAGTTCTCTGGCTGTTCACACCACTTCATCACAGGCTTCATCTCCGGTGGACAACACAAAGGGCAGCTTTTCCTTCTCTCTGATTAATGAACTAATTGATAAAACCATTCAACATCAACCAGGGTGCATAGTGGGCATGGAATGACAGGAATCTGAAGAAGGGATTGTCCTGAAGGATCTCCCAGTCTTGCTGGTGATAGGAACTGTAAACATGCATTACCACACAGTTGTGACCAGTCCCTAGAGCAACATCTTTTCAAATAATTATTGGCAGGGGCATCGTGGTAATTGTGTTTAACTTTCCGAGGGTCTCTCGCACACTGGGAGACAACGGAAGAGACTGGTTCCAAGCATGGATTCTAGAAAAGGCACGACTCTCAGCCCAGGAGGCAGAGTGGAGCTCGGAGCAACAGCTTGTTTGCATGGAACATTCCCTTATGAAAGGGAGAGGGTGGTTTGCAGGATTTAAATGGTATTATCATAGTCTTAACTGTCTCCAGGTACAAAATCCTTGCACACATGGTTCCAATAATCCAGAACATTTTTTTTTCTGTATAATAATCATATGCTGGAGCCTTCCATTCAGTGCATAGCTCAGCAGAAAGCATACCTAAGCTCAAGATTACATTTCCATGATTCTGGCTCAGCCATTTGTTCTAGTTCTGCAAGGGCTAATTCTGTGAGCTGGTGGGCAGGCAGAGGAAATTCAAGACAGCTGATAGGAAAATGGTTGTTTTGAACTCCCAACCCAAATCTGCTAGGATCGTGTGGCAAAGAGGGACATAGAGAAATGGCCCCTGGACAGAAGAATTTGGGGATCTTGTCTAACCTCTTGGGCAGTCTCAGCTATAATGCATTTTTGAAAATTTTAGATTTTGTGCCCATCCGACATTCCGACTCTGCATGCTTCTGTACCTCTCCGTCTTTTTAGACTGAAGCATCTTTCAAGACAAATACAGACTGTTTCTGACTTACAGTGGTTCCAGTTGTGATTTTTTTAATCCTGGAGATTGAACTCAGGGGCGCTCTACCACTAACTACATATGTGGCCTTTTAATTTTGTTTTTTTTGGTTTTTTTCATTTTGAGACAGGGTCTCACTAAGTTGCTGAGGCTGGCTTTGAACTTGCCATCCTCCTGCCTCAGCCTCCCAAACCTCTGGGATTATAAATGTGTGTCACCACACCCAGTCAATTATGATTTTTTGACCTTACAGTGATTAGAAGTGATAAACATTCAGTAGAGACCATACTTCAGATTTAAATTTTGATCTTTTCAATAAATTACATGAGATATTAAACATTTTGTTATTAGGATTTGTCTGAGGTGATTTTGCCCAACAATAGGCTAGTGTAAATGTTCTGAGCACATCCAAGCCAGACTAAACTGAGTTATGATGCTTGATAGATTAAGTGTATTAAATGTATTTTCCACTTGTGATATTTTCTATTTGTGATGGGTTTATTAGGAATGTAACCCCATTGTAAGTCAAGGAGCATGAGTATTCACGGCCAAGAAGATCATCTTATACAAATGTGCTGTTGTATTATGAAGTCAACTGGTCTTTTTTTTTTTTTTTTTCTGTTCTATCAAAAAACCCCAGATGTTGTGGCACACACCTGTAATCCCTGCAACTCAGGAGGCTGAGGCAGGAGGATCACAAGTTCAAAGTCAGTCTCAACAACTTAGTGAGACTCTGTCTCTAAATAAAAAAGGGATGGGGATGTGGCTCAGTGGTTAAGCGCCCCCAGTACCAAAAAAGAGAAAAAAAAAGAACCCCCCTCATACACAGTATTTATTTTCGATTTTTTTGATGTAACCTCTGTCACATGAACTCATTTGTGACATCAAATCTCAAAAGTAGCCACAGACAATACAGAAACAAGTGCATGTGGCTGGGTCCAGTCTCTGACCACAGTTTGCAAACTCACACAAGATAAAATGATAACTGCTGTTCTGCTACTCCAGCACATCTTGGGATCTAGAGGAAGAAGGTTTCTTGGGATATGACCATTCCAGTGTTCATAGACTAGCTTTGAAATTTCTTTACTCTTCTTATAATTTTTTTTTTATTTTTAGCGCATTGTTGTTACCCATAATAGTGGGGTTCATTTTGACACATACATAAATGCACATTACATCATTTTCTCCCTTTTGATTCTCATTTGTGCTAAGTCAGGAAATTTCACCTTTTCTCTTTGAAATGGAAACTCTAGAGCTTAATTCTTTCCCCCAACTTCTCACTAGTTCTATAAATTTGGACCTCATTTATCTCTAAGAAAGGTAAGCAACTTTAGGTTTTAAGAGAACAAAAGACTGGTGGGTTTTGTGCCTTCTCTTGGAAGCCCAGAGCCGGGACATGATGGTCCTTTTATGGTCCTTTTCCAGAAACATAGCTGAGAACCTGAGGGAAACTGGATATAATGGGCCTAGGGGATTGGCAGTTTAATTTCTGACCCTGCAAAGCTTTTCATTAACCCATTAGAAACCTTGAACTTGGCTGGTATGGTGGATGGTGCATGTCTGTAATCCCAGCGGCTTGGAGAGCCTGAGGCAGGAGGATCGCAAATTCAAAGCCAGTCTCAGGTTTAAGCAAGGTGCTAAGCAACTCAGCGAGTTGCTTAAATAAAATACAAAACAGGGCTGAGGATGTGGCTCAGTGGTTGAGTGCCCGAGTTCAATCCCCAGTACCACTTGCCACCAAAAAAAAGAAAAAGAAACCTTGAACTCAGAAGGATATTTGGTTCATACACTTGTGTCCGCACACATGCTTGTCTTCAGTAGAATCCTAGGTCAACCACAGAGGTTGTCGAATGGATAAAATCAAAGGTGAGAAAGGTGAGAGAATTTTCTTTGGGGAATTCCAGAAAAATCATGTACTGGGCATATTTCAAACTCTTTAAGCACCTTGTCTCTGGTCTTTGTCTTTCCCGGAGCAGAGATGTAAGAGCACACTGACTTAGCTGTTAGATATGTTAAATTAAAATTACCATGTTGCAAAGATACTTCCTGAAGTGCAAAACATATTTCCAAGCTCCAGCTATTGGTCTGTTTGTTTGAAACAATATTAGATAAAACTAAATTTGTGCACATAAAAGGACCCTGGAAAAGGCCCTCAAAGGTTATTTCAAAAAGGGTCCTGACAAGGTCAAAGGGTCTCAATGCATCCAGTGAGACATTTCAAAGGATTTTTTATTTTCAAACACAGCAATGACTCACTGTGAGAACAAGGAGAACAATACCAGCCCCCAGACCTGACAGTTACCATAGCAAGGAAAGGAAATTTGACAAACAGAACACTTTCAAGATAATCGCAACAATGTAATCTATAAATGTGTGTGAAACCCCACCTTAGAGGTCATGTGCCAAGTTCGGGGTGGCCAGAGAACATGCTGACCCAGAACTCTGTAAGTCACACTTGGATTTTTCCATGAGTTTTCTGCCTCTACAGATGAGCTAGGAAAGTTCTTGTCCAAGCTGATTTTTGTAAAAAATCTTACCTAATTTTCAAAAATAGGTGTTGAGCAATAAATGCATATTGTTGGAAAATGTTGGAATATTATAAAGATTCTTCTATCAGCCCAAACTCCTCACCCCATTAGCTGTTGACATTTCTTTTCTCTATTCTTTCAAGTTTTCAAAAAAATTGTTTAGTGCATTGTAATTACACATAGTAGTGGGGTTCTTTTTGACATATTCGTAAATACGTACAGCATAGATTTTTCCATTTCAATTTCCAACACTCTCTCCCCTCTCCTTCCCCCTAACCCCCTCCCTCTACTCTATTGGTCTTCCTTTATTTATTTATCATTTATTTAGTTTTTAGTTGGTACACTAGAGTTGGTTATAGATAAAATCTGAATGCCCTGTGTTATATCCTTATATGCACGTGGCATTATTTGGTCTACTTTATTCCCTACTTCTTCCCGTTTCGGTCCCCTCCTTCCTCGCCTGTGGTCCCCTGCCTCTAGTCTACTGTTTTCCCTTCTATTTTTACTAGATTCCCCTTTTATTATTCCTCTTTACTCTTATAGCTCTGTTCTCTTTTTTCCCCCAAATTTTGTGGGGAAATGCATAAAACTCAAGTATTTGACTTGATGAGCTATCAAACAATGGGAAAACACAAAATCAGCTAGCATTAAGAATTGAAAAAAAAAAGAGCTGGAAGCAGTGGCACACACCTGTAATCCCAGGGATTGGGAGGCGAAAGCAGGAGGATCGCGAATTCAAAGCGATCCTCATCTGGCTAAGCAACTCAGTGAGACCCTGTCTCTAAATAAAACACAAAATAGGGCTGGAGATGTGGCTCAGTGGTCGAGTGCCCTTGAGTTCAATCCCTGGTACCAAAAAAAAAAAAAAAAAAGTATTACTAGCATCCCAGAAATTCCACTTGGGACCCTCCCCAGTACCACCCACTCTTGTAAAGCCATAGGCTTTTTGTGTTGGGGAATTCAACTGAGGGCGATTGCCTGATCCCTCGTCTGAGCATTTGAGGGGGACACTGGGGACATTGTTGGCTGCCACAATGGGGGAGTGTATGTTATAGGCATCTAGTGAGACCAGAGATGCTGGTAAACACCCTGAACAGTGCCCTACAGCAAAGAGCTACCTGCTCCTAAAATGTCACTCATGCCAACGGTGAGAACTCACGCTTTTACATAAAAGGAACCATGCGATTTGTTTTATTGTATGTCTGATTTCATTTGCTCAAATCTCTGTGAGATTTGTCTATGTGGTTTTAAGTATCAGTGGCAAACGCATACTCCTTGCTGCAAAATTTCCCCCCATCACATTCTATTTATTCATTTTTTCATTCACATTTTTTAAAAAATTTTTTATTTGTTCTTTTTAGATATGCATGACAGTAGAGTGCATTTTGACTTATACATACCTGGAGTCTAACTTCCCATTCCTGTGGTTGGACATGATGTGGAGTTTCACTGGTCGTGTGTTCATATATGAACATAGGGAAGTCGTGTCTGATTTGTTCTACTGTCTTTTTATTCACATTTTAAAAGCTGTACCCACCTCCCCAAATTTTACCTGACGATAATCATCCAAATATATTTAGTGTTTTTTTCAAAATTTCAAATTTTCATTCTATGCCACAGCAACTTCAAATACTGAAGGGCTGAGCTGGGCGCGGTGGCACATGCCTGTAATCCCAGCACTTTGGGAGGCTGAGACAGGAGAATCGCGAGTTCAAAGCCAGCCTCAGCAACAGCGAGGCGCTAACCAACTCAGTGAGACCCTGTCTCTACATAAAACTCAAAATAGGGCTGGGGATGTGGCTCAGTGGTCGAGTGCCCCTGAGTTCAATCCCCAGTACTAAAAAAAAAAAAAATACTGAAGAGCTGGTTTCTTATTTCAAAAATTATTCCATTGCTTCCTTAGTGGTTTGGCTGAGTGATTTGTTCCTTTGTGTTTTCATTTATTCAATAGCCATGCCAGGCTCTCCAGGTACTGGAGGGTGTAGAGGTGTATGAGGAACTTGGGTGCTGGCCCTTCCTTTGGATGCACATAGCAGTGCACTCAGGGCCTAGCTAGAGTAGGAGTGCGTGTAATGCTTGGGACTCTCTTTTTTGGTACAGGGAATTGAACTCAGGGCACTTAATCACTGAGCCACATCCACAGCTCTTTTTATATTTTATTTAGAGACAGGGTCTCGCTGAGTCGCTTAGAGCCTTGCTAAGTTGCTGAGGCTGGCTTTGAACTCGTGATCCTCCTGCCTCAGCCTCCTGAGCCACTGGGATTATGGGCATGTGCTGCCATGACTAGCTAGAACACATTTCTATACCAATAATTTTTTTCATATTCTCCCATTAATAAATGGTCCAGTTGAATTCAAATCACTGGTGGAATACCTTTGGGATTCTTTCTGTTTAAGACAGAAAGCAGATTTAGGATCTGGAATCAACATATCAGTCAATGAAATTATCATTCAAAAATCAGATTGAAAACAGGACCTGGCTCCTTGGTTTTGTTTTCTAACATAGGTCTTGGGAATGTTTAAAGGTCAGCTTTTGAAGATAAGCTTTTCTATTCAAAGTCTCTGTTTGGCATGGCCACAGGCTTTGCCTGGGATGGCTGGAAGACTTGATATCTGAAGAGTATTTCCTTTTGGCTTAACATTTTGGTAGATAATGTTATTATTATACTTGAATATTCCATCCCAGGATCATGGTTCCCAAGGCGAAGGAAATAGCTTTAACTTGAACTTCCCAGCACTGTGTTAATCACTTTACGTGCTTATCTGACTTCATCCTTACAAGTATCTAATGGGGCAAATATTATTACTTGCATCTTACTAACAAAGGAACTGAGGCTAAATAATTAGTCTAAGGCAAAATAGTATGTGACGAGCTGAGGTTTGAACTCAGGTGTGGGAGATGAAGAGGGATGCAGCTTCTTAGCGACTCCTCCCTCTGAGAAGAAGAGCTGATTTCCTCTGCCCGTGAGTCTTAGCTGGTGCCTGTGAATAAAAGAATGAAGAAATACAAATGGTCAACAAATATATGAAAAAAGGTTCAACATCTCTAGCAATTAGAGAAATGCAAATTAAAACTACACCAAGATTCCATATCACTCCCGTCAGAATGGCAATTATCAAGAAAACAAGTAATAAATGTTGGTGAAGATGTGGGGAAAATTTCACTCATACGTTGCTGGTGGGACTATAAATTGGTGAAACCACTATGGAAAGCAGAAAACTTGGAATGAAGTTGACCCAGCTATCCCACTCCTTGGTTTATCCATAAAGGATTTAAAATCAGCATACTACAGTGATGCAGCCACATCAATGTTTATAGTAGCTCAATTCACAATAGCTAAACTATGGAACCAATCTAAGTGCCCTTCAACAGATGAATGGATAAAGAAACTGTGGTATATATACACAATGGAATATTACTCAGCCATAAAGAAAAATGACTATGACATTTGACAGTAAATGGATGGACCCGGAGACTATCATGCTAGGTGAAATAAGCTAATCCCAAAAAACCAAAGGCCGAATGTTCTTTCTGATATGTGGATGCTAACACAAAATAAGCGCAGGAGGGAGAAGAGAAGTTGACTGGATCAGACAAAGGGGAATGAAGAGAGGGGAGGGGGATGGGAATGGGAAAGACAGTGGAATGACTGGGACAGAACTTTCCTGTGTTCATATGTGAACACACAACCAGGGAAACTCCACATCATGTCCAACCACAAGAATGGGATCCTGATTAGAATAAGTAATATTCCATGTATGTATGATATGTCAACATGCACTCTACTGTCATATATATCTAAAAGGGACAAAAAAGAGAAAATATAAGAGAATGAAGAAGGTTTTAAGAGAGCAACCTTTTTTTTGAGCCTGCTTTTGCTTGTCTTGGAACGGTGTCTCACCTTCAGCAAGATGTCACCTGAGAAATCTGGTTCTCTGTCACACTGTGACTGAGCTAGGGGGAACGAGAGAATGAGAGAGACCACGCAGAAGTAACAGGGACTCACAAATGTGAAAAAAGCCTTCTTGGATCTTCCAGCCCGGCCCATCCCTGGCCGAGGGAGCCTGAGTGAAGCACCTCAGCGGACACCACACCACGCATACCAGCGGTATCCCCTGAGCCCGCCACCCACAGGACTGTGAAGAAACAAAATGGCTGCTCTTCCAAGCCTCTGATCCTGGGGTAGTTGGTTATACAAGACAAAACCCTAAACCTAAACTGGGCGCGGTGGTGAACACCTGTAATCCCAGGACTTAGGGAGGCTGAGGCAGGAGAATTGCGAGTTCAAAGCCAGCCTCAGCAAGGGCGAGGCGCTAAGCAACTCAGTGAGACCCTGTCTCTACATAAAACACAAAATAGGGCTGGGGATGTGGCTCAGTGGTCGAGTGCCCCTGAGTTCAATTCCCAGTACCCCCCAAAAGATAAAATAAAATAATACAGTAATAATACAGTTACCTTTCTCTTATGGCAAATGATACTGTCTTTCTATAAGGTAAAGAAAGAAATTATAAGGCAACTTTTATGTTAATATAGTCAATCTATTTAGAAAATAGCAAGTAACTAATAGTGGTAGAATTGAAATATGGCTAAGATACTGAAAGTGATAGATGAAGGATCCAAGTTTTGTGCATGTGTGATTATGTCACTATGAACCCCACTGTGATGCATGAGTATATTGCACAAAAAACCCAAAACTAAAAAGCTAGACACCTGTATCAATATTACAAAAATATGCAAGACCACCACAAATAAGAAATTACAACTTGAGGGGCTGGGATTATGGCGCAGTGGTAGCGTGCTCGCCTAGCATGCGGGAGGCACTGGGTTCGATCCTCAGCACCACATAAAAATAAAATAAAGATATTGTGTCCACTTACAACTAAAAAATAAATATTAAAAAAAAAAAAGAAATTACAACTTGAATTAAAATGTTTAAAATGTTTTTTTAATAAGTTTGGAAAATCCTCAGATAATGAAAGATAAGATGCCATCATAGGCCAGCTTTCTATTTCTTTCTTTACTTATTATTATTATTATTGTTATTATTATTGTTATTTTTGGCACCAGGGATTAAACTCAAGAGTGCTTAACCACTGAGCCACATCCCCAGCCCTTTTTATATTTGATTTAGAGACAGGGTCTCGCTGAGTTGCTTAGGGCCTTGCTAAGTTGCTGAGGCTGGCTTTGAACTCATGATCCTCCTGCCTCGGCCTCCTGAGCTGCTGGGATGACAGGCGTGCGCCACCACACTCAGCTCTCTTTTTTTCTTTTTGACCAGAGCTGGCTGTTTTAAGCAGATCCCACTAAAGGACCACTCTTGCTACACAAACCATTAATTGGGGCAGAAATAGCAGAAATACATGCACCTCTGAGTTTGGCTCAGGATCAAATCCAGAGGAAGACGAAGCAGCGCACGAAGAGGAGGAAAAGGAGATCGTGGAATATTAGAGTTCAACTTGGAAAGCCACGAGCTTAGGTAGGAGGGTCATGTTTCACTTGGAAAGGATGAATAATAATTAATGTGACGGGACTTGGCTGCATGGGTGGAGGAAGACGTGGAGAAGCGCGGAGCCAGAAGTCAGTCAGAGGGCTCCGATGACAGGCGGGCATGACCGCGCTGCTGTCTAGGGCTGGTCTGTAGACACCCCTGCAAAACCCTGCCCTCGTCACCACTCTTGGGCAATCTTATCCTGGCTACTACAACTGCTAGCTGACAAGTGTGTGGTGATTCATGCTTTTCATATTTATAGTAATACAAGATCAGAAATAAATCTGCGTGTAGAGTTGTTCGACCCTTCGCAGTAGTTACCCCGGGGGTGGGAATAGGTGGGACCTTCACTTCCTAATGGTTGAACTTCTTACAATGAGCAGGTGTTACATGTCTAGACAAAAATGGCTTATAAGGGCTGGGGTGGTGGCTCAGTGGTAGGGCGCTTGCCTAGCATGTGTGAGGCACTGGGTTCGATTCTCAGCACGACATATAAATAAATGAAAAAAATAAAGGTCCATCAACAACTTTAAAAAAAAAAAAGGCTTATGAGTAGTAAGAATTAGGGTGAAGGAGACAGGAAATCAGAATGGTGAAGAGCTGAGTTCTATGATCCAGGCAATCTGCCACTGAATTCCAGTTCTACTACCTACTACCTGAGTGACCTGGGCCACTTGGTCCGTCTCTCCAAGGCTGTGTTTCCTTGTTTCTGAAATGAGGATAACGACAGAACCATAACAATAGACAATCACAGAGATGTCATAAGGAGATGAGATACTGCATGGTAGTTATTTAGCCTTGTGGGAAGATAGGAAGGATCGAGGAAGTGGTGCCCATCATTAAATTACTAAATTAGTAAATTACACAGTGGAATATTACTCAGCATTAAAAAAGAATAAAATTATGATAATTGCAGATAAACAGATGGAGCTGGAGAATATCATGCTAAGTGAAGTAAGCCAATCCCAAAAAACCAAAGGCCGAATGTTTTCTCTGATAAGTGGATGCTGATCCCATAATGTGAGAGGGGGCATGGGAAGAATGGAGGAAATTTGGTCAAAGGGGAGGGAAGGGAGTGGATGGGACATGGGGGCAGGAAAGATGGTGGAATGAGATGGACAACAATGCCCTAGGTTCGTGTGTGACTGCACATATGGTGCGACTCTATATTGTGTACAACCAGAGAAGTGAAAAATTGGGCTCCATTTGTGCACAATGAATCAAAATGCATTCTGCTGTCAGGTAAACCTAATTAGAATAAATAAATGAAAAAAATATTTAAAAAATTAGTAAATTATTAAATACTTAAATTATCACACAAATGGTGGCTATTATTCATATAATGGTATAGTGATGATGGACATGTTTCAGTAATAATTGACTTTTCACCATAAGTGTATAATTTACAAGTGTATATTTACAAAACACTAATAGTCAATTCAAAAAATAGTTTATGCAGTTAAAAACAATTATTTTTACTTTTTTTTTTGTACTGGGATTGAACTCAGGGACGCTTCACCACTAAGCCACATCCCCAGCCCTTTTTTGTATTTTATTTAGAGACCTTGGTCTCACTAACTTGCTCAGGGCCTGGCTAAGTTGCCGAGGTTGGCTTTAAACTTGCAATCCTCCTGCCTCAGCCTCCCCACCCACTGGAATTACAGGCATGTGCCACCTCGCCCGAGCACTTTTACAATTGTGATGGTTAATTTTATGTGTCAACTTGGTTAGGTCATGGTGACCAGTTCTTTGGTTGAACATTAGTCTAGATATTTTTGTGGACTTATATTTTGGATGTGATGTTTCATCTGTAAATTTGAGTACAGCAGATTACCCTCTGTGGTGTGAGTGAGCCTCAATCAATCAGTTGAAGGCTTTAACAGAAACAATTTGAGGTCCCCAGAGGGAGAGGCAATTCTGTGTGCAGACTGCCTTCAAATGCAGGACTATAACATCTACTCTTGCTGGAATTTCCAGTCTGCCATACAGATTTTGGAGTTGTCAGCTTCCACAGTTCCATGAACCAAGTCCTTAAAATCAGTCCCCCGCCCATATCCCATTAGTTCTGTTTCTCTGGAGAGCTCTAACAACAAATAATAAGTGTAAAAAAACCAAAAAACCCCACACGCAGTTTCTCACTGAATCTACCCTTTGCAACAGCATTCCAAGTTAGACAGGATTGGCAATATTACCCCCGTTTTGGAGTGAGGATGCTGAGACATACAAAATTCAAGTGTATCACCCACAGCCAAAGGTGCCGTCTGTAGCACATTGGGATGAAAGCTCTTCCTACAGCACAATCTTGCTGTAACATGGCACCCATCCCACATCGTTGCCCAATGGTTAGCACCCAACTCCAGAGACCTCAGGGTGTCTGATGCTGCCGATCAATGCAGTGGGCCTGACGCAGGAGGCTCCGTGAGCACCGAGTTCATCTCCTCACTGATATATCCATCGCGCATCCGTCTCCTCTCCTTCCTCACAGAAACTGGTCCCTGGAAAGTGTCCACTATTGTTACGGTTTGGATGTGAGGTGTCCCCCCAGAGCTCCTGCATTCATGCAGGACTATTCAGAAGTGAAATGATTGGATTGTGAGAGCTGTGACCTAGTCAGTCCATCCCCGTTTGAATGAGCCGACTGGGTGGTGACTGCAGACAGGGAGGGATGGCTGGAGGAGGTGGGTCACTGGGGGCGTGCACTGTGGCCTTTTTTCTCTCTCTGCTTGCTGACCACTGTGAGTGCAGCAACTTCCTCCAGCACACCATGATGTTTTCTGCCTCACCTTAGGCCCACAGCCATGGAGTGGACTGACCATGAACCTCTGAAGCCCTGAATGCAAGACAAATTTTTCCTCTTTTCTTGTTCTTGTCAGGTATTTTGGTTGCAATGATAAAATACTAATAACGCAACTATCAAGTGAGTATTTTTCATCAGAATATCTAATTTCTCTGAATCTTCCCTTGTAATATCTGGTCCTTGAAAAAAAAAAAAAGATCTTTTAGTAAGACAGCAGAACAACCAATTCTAGAATTTTCTAAGCACAAAATAAAGTAGAAGTGAGGTTTTTTCAAAAAAATGTATTGGTTCTTCTTAGTTGTACATGACAGTAGAATGTGTTTTGATAAAATCATATAAGCACGGAATATATCTTATTCTAATTAGGACCCCATTCTTGTGGATGGGCACGATGGTGGGAATCACTTAGGTAATTCCGTAAGTGTACATAGGAAAATTATACTGGATTTATTCTACTGCCTTTCCTATTCCTATTCCTCCTTCCTTCCTTTCATTACCCTTTGTATAATCTACTGAACTTCTCTTCTCCTCCCCTTTATTGTTGGTTAGCTTGCACATATCAGTGAAAACATGTGATCTTTGTTATTTTGGGATTGGCTTATTTCACTTAGCATGATAGTCTCTAGATCCATCTATTTACTGATGAATGTCATAAAGTCATTCTTGTTTATGGCTGAGTAATATTCCACTGTTTATAGACACCACAATTTTTTGAGTTTTGGAACAGTTATTCCCAGGGAAATGTGCAGACTCTAAGTGATGCTGTTTACAGGGATTGAGGCAACAGCTTTTTTAGGCCATGACAGGTAAGAAATGGCTGGTCTTGGCTGCGGGTGTAGCTCAGTGATAGAGTGCTTATCTAGCATGTGAGAGGCCCTGGGTATGGTTTTCTACCCACTCCCATCAAGAAAGAAACACAAAGAGAAAATAGAAATGGCAGGTCCAATTAAGTTTCTCTTTTTCAACTATGACATGCAAAACTTTTTCTTTTCTTTTCTTTTTTTTTTTTTGGTGGTATAAGGGATTGAACTCAGGGGCACTCAACCACTGAGCCATATCCCCAGCCCTATTCTGTATTTTATTTAGAGACAGGGTCTCACTGAGTTGCTTAGCATCTCACTTTTCCTGAGGCTGGCTTTGAACTTGCAATCCTCCTGTCTGAGCCTCCCAGAGTGCTGGGATTATAGGCATGTGCCACCATCCTGGGTGCCAGGCTTTTTATTAAACACAAATTTCTCTCATGGAAAGAATGAACAGAAAATTAACAATAAGTTAATGGATAGCTGGGAATTGGTTTTAACATAATGTGTGCTCTCCTAAGCATAGTAAACATGTAGCCAAGGACAAGTTAAATCCCCTCATACAGAAAGTGAAAAGGGCAAATCAGATGACATGAAACCCTAAAAATCACACGTTGACAGAATAAATTATGCTCACTGTGATTAAGAATTATTCAGGATTATCCTTCCCCCTCCCTTTCCTCTCCCTTTTCCTCTCCTATTCTTGATTTTAAAGATTTAAGTTTTTAATAAAATGAAGAGGATGTCATGTGGTTCAGGGAAAGCAGACGGACAACATGAAATCACATGAGCTCTTGTGTTTGGGTCAAGTGCTAAAAATCTCCATCAATAACACAAACATAA
Organism: Geosciurus inauris; assembly: GCA_004024805.1. Taxonomy (NCBI): domain Eukaryota; kingdom Metazoa; phylum Chordata; class Mammalia; order Rodentia; family Sciuridae; genus Geosciurus; species Geosciurus inauris. The sequence continues at coordinate 20,008 of PVHX01016032.1, forward strand.
AGATAGAAGCTGGGAGTTCATACTATAATGCCAGGCACTGTGTCTCTTTTGGAGTTCACACTGCTCATGGTCAACTTTGCCCTTTGTTATAAGTGAGATTCTTTAAAATTGCCAACGGCTCCTTTGCAACTCCTGTATCACCCCTGGAGTCACCTGCATCCACGTCTGCCCCCTGCATCTCTCCAAAGGTGGGAGAGGTTGGGGTCAAGTGCAGAGGTCTGGGCAGGCTCCATCAGCAATCTTCATTTTCTTGTGGATGTTGGTGCTTTGTGCTTATGGCTGGGTTCCTCCTGTTGGTCAGGAGGGTGTGTATGCTTGACACAGGCCTCAAATTAAAACCAGTGACTTCAGCTGGTAGACTTGCAATCCAGAAGGTTTTTTGGGAGCCTCTCAGTTCCCCAGTTCATCCTAGGTTCATCCACACGATGTCCTCTGGCCTTGACACCCTCTCACAAACTTGAGTTAAGGAGGTAATTTTGGAAAACCCTGGGGCTGAGTTTGGTGACCCCTGCAACTGGCTTCCAGAACCTTGGTTTTCACACCTCATTGTGGTCTGTGGAGTTCCCCAGAAAAATTTTGTCAGCAGAACAACGCCTACTGTTTGTCAAGACAATGTTTCTATCAGTCTCTGGACCAAATCAATAAGGAGGTCATCCTCGTTTCAGGAATTAACAATGAAAATGGAGCTTTCCTTTTCCAGAGATGGAAATAAAACAGGCAGCTTATCACCTAGCAGTAAGGCCGGGGTTAGTCTATGCCAGTTCTTATTTTATGGCCCTTAAAGAACCAGGTCAAGCAAACCCTCTGCCCCCAAGTAACCCTGAAGGCAGGTGGTTCCAGCCCTGTTAGGCTCTCTTCCCAAAAATCTGTATAGCAGCTTCCTGGAGCTGTCTGGAAGGAGTTGTGCCTGTTGGAATCTGGCCTGAGTTTGTAAATCTTTAGCTAACAGGGACCTAATTCAAAGCTGCTGTTTAAAAAAAAAAAAAAATCCCCAATACAGTGAGAGCTATTTTAAATCACCCCAGGGGTTGTAAGGTTTTTTGATTTCTTACTTTCTCCATGGAAGAGCCTCATTTTCTTCCCCTTCCGTGATACCCCTCCTGGTGAGCTGTAGAATGTGCCATGCCTTTGAAAAAAAAAGAAAAAGTCTCATTGTTTGGGTCTCTCCTGCTCGTCTTTCAGCGTGCTGATTTTTTCTGGCTACGCTTTTGGAACATGGCTGCCTCAGGGAGGGTTCTGGAACCAGAGAGATGATTTTGCTGTGAGCTTGCCAGTGCTCTTCTGATTCCAGTCGAGTCAGTCCTGTTGGGTCTTGATGCTTACTCTCTCTCTGTTTACTCCTCAGGGAATTTCGTCACAGTGCCTCTGGGAATGGACTGCATACAATCCTCTGTGTATATGATAGGACTCAGCCTCCAAGTATATTCCAAGTATTAAGCAACCCCTCCTTCATCCTCCTTCCAAGATGGTACTTTCATGTTTTTTTTTTTAATTTTTTTTTTTTTTTAGTTGTAGATGGACACAATGTCTTTGTTATTGGTTTGTATGTGGTGCTGAGGATCGAACCCAGGGCCTCATGCATGCAAGGCAAGCACTCTACCACTGAGCCACAATCCCAGCCCCCCCCTTTTTTTTTTAATTGAATTAGGTTTACCTGTGTTCAAGGGTAAGTTTTGCTTCCCTTGCATAGCAAAGAAGTTTGTGCTGGAGTTTTCTTAACCCTGATCTGATGGCGACATGACCTGAGGGCTGAAGAGTGACTTTCTGGTGGGAATTTCTTTATTTCTGCAGGACTGGGTGGGTTCCCACATGAGGAATGTTGTGTTGGGCCCAGTTTGAGAAGGAAGCAAGGTAGTTTAACAGGCAGCTCAGATATGATAGATTTGGTGGAGTGGCTCTTGGGTTAGTTCCAGCCAGTCCAGGTCTTCGGGAGAGCTGGTATCTTTTATCAATTGAAACTTTCCAGCATGATAAAGGACAATTCTTCCAGCCAGCAGATCATATCACCTCAAGATAGGGATTTCCCTACACTTAAGGAACTGAACAGGGAGGCCTATTATCATTAATCAATGTCAAGTGTAACTGGGAAGTCCCAGTTAGTACATCTAGTCCCACAAACAAGTCTGGGCTAATTGGAAACCCTAGGAGACCCTGGGGCAAGGTTGCTTCACCCAGGTGAAATCATTTCCAAAAGCATGCAGAAGAACATCCTCAGGTGAGTCCAGTTCCTTCTTCTTGAGCATGTGTAGTCATTAAGGTGAATGCTGTTTACATAACACATGGAATTTCACCTTTTCGGGGGAGGGGTACCAGAGATTGAACCCAGGGGCACTCGACCACTGAGCCACATCCCCAGCCCTATTTTGTATTTTATTTAGAGACAGGGTCTCACTGAGCTGCTTAGCACCTCAATTTTGCTGAGCCTGGCTTTAAACTCGCGATCTTCCTACCTCAGCCTCCTGAGCCACTGGGATTACAGGCGTGCGCCACCACGCCCAGTGGAATTTCACCTTTATGTGTATGTGGAAAGCATCAATCAAAAATAAATAAATAAACAAGTGAAAGGAAGATCAGTAGAAGAAGGAGAAAATGGGGATAGGGAGGGACAGACTGAAACAGGACCGAAATCAAATTCCAATGCATGTATGATCTTATCAAAACGAGCCCAGCTACTATGTAAAAACTATAATGCTCTCATTTAAAAAATGGATATTTGAATATTGTTGACTTAGCCCAATGGGCTATTTTCCTATTTTTTTTTTTTTTTTTGGTACTAGGGATTGAACCACTGAACCACATCTCCAGCCCAAGCAACCAACAGTTGCTTGATTCAGGGCCTTGTTGAGTTGTCTAGGGCCTTGCTGAGGTACTGATGCTGGCTTTGAACTTGTGATCCTCCTGCCTCAGCTTCCTGAGCTGCTGGGATTATAGGCATGTGCCACCGTGCCTGGTTTACTATTGTTCTTTTTGTGAGTATTTTATTTACTTACATACTTTTGCAGTGCTGGGATTGAACCTAGAGCTCAAGCATGCTGGGCAAGCACTACCAGTGAGCCATAGTCCTGGCTTCCTTATTATTATTGTTCTTGGAGGAGAAATTTCCATCTTATTTGGTTTTGGAAACAATGACTTGCTCAGGCAACTTCTGCAATTTAGTTCCAAAATACAACATATGAAAAAGAAGTCAGAGAGTCGCTGCTCCTAGCACAAGTCAACAATCACTTGCACTGTTATTTTTCTGTTCTAAATTCTGGGACAGATCCCTCTTCCCCACAGTACAAAAGCTAAGGTCCTTCAAGGAAATTCAAGGTACAACTCCTGACCTCTCTGAGATTTCCAATCCTGTCTTCCACAACTTGGCCTTGCTATTTCTGGTACATGCCAGTGAATGCTTGCTGAAGAATCTTGCCTTCAGTTGTTCCTTCTGCCCCTACATTTCCACAGGGCTCTCTACTTCATGCTCTCCAAGGCTTGACTGACAGCTTGCTTTCTCAACAGCCTCCACCATGACTCTATATACGCAGCTTCTTCCTAACCTTCCAGCAGTCTCAATGGCCCTGCTCTGCTTTACTTATTATTTCAAGTACTCTGTAACTTAATTATTTTTATCTTATTACTTCTCTCTCCCCGCTAGAATGTAAATTCCATAAGAGAACAACTTTTGCTTGTCTGCTTTGTTCACTGATTTCTAGGCATGTGGGATTTCCACATGCCTAGAATATTGGTATAGTATTGGGTACACAGAAGGTATTCAATGACTGTATGAACATGAATATACATATATATATATACACACACATATACACACACATTATGAACATATTCATGTATATATTCCATATATTTCCATATATACACATATATTCTATATATTCTCATACACACACACTTACAAATGAATAAATGACTCAGTTTCTTCAAGCTATACATCTTTTACCGCAAGGCAAACTCTCTACAATGGTAGGAAAATTCTGAACTCCAGAGATTTTTGTAAGGACATAGTTGCTTGGTTCAGGTTGGGGCTAGGGTGGTGAAAGAAAGAAAAGAAAAGAAAAGGAAGGAAAGAAAGAAAAAGAAAAGAAAGAAAGGAAGAAAGAAAGAAAGAAAAAAAAGAAAAGAAAGAGGAAAACCCTGCATTTGTCAAGAGAATAATGTGTCAAGAACACACAGTAAATGATGCTCTTAACACTTGGGCTTTGGTGTTACAGGCCTCTAAAGACCTGGTCCCTGTCAGGCATAGCTTGTATTACAGCTATTAATCAAGGGAATGTAGAATTGGGGTGTTTAGGGGTGTCAGGAACAGAAAACTCAACTCACACTGGTTTTAGAAATCAACTAATATATCCAACCACTGGCCCATCTCATCTCTAGGTATCCATGCGAGAGAGATGGAACCACATATCCACAGAACACTTAACATTCATAGTAAGAGCCTTCATAGTTGATGAAAACTGAAAATATCCCAGGTATCCATTGATTGACGGGCAGATGAACTGTGGTATTTTCCTGCAGTGGAATATACATGTCATAAAAGGAATGATATGTGCAACAATATTGATGAATCAAAAAACTATTATTCTGAGTAAGGGGAGCCTGACACAAAAATACATATTTTATGATTCGCCTTATGAAATTTCAGAACAGGCCAAACAACACGGAAAGATATAAAAAAATATGGTTGACTCTGGAGATTTGGGGTGGGGACTGGCAAGGAAGGAGGACACATTCTAAGGATATGGAGGTGTTTTGTAACTTTAGAAGCATTTAGTAATGCGGATGTATGCATTTGTCAAAATTTAGCAAACATGCTATTAAGATTCGTGTATTTTATGGTGTATAAATTTCACTTCAAAAGGACGAAATTATGAACAGAAATTGATCTCTAGTTAATGATATGAATACTGAAATATTTAGCTAATGATATGAATGCTGAAGTATTTCTGTCAGAGACTCCGTATGAAGCATTAGAGTTTTTAGACTTATCCAGATAGTTACATATGGCTCATTCCTTTTATTGCTGAGTGGAATCCTGGTGCATGTATGGTGAACTGTATGGATAGCTACAACTTACTTTGAAATTCATGGAAAATAAGAAGTATTATCAGATTGATAGAAAAATGGATATCTAGACAAATGTGTGATAAAGCATGTATAGAAAAATATTAGGGCTGGGATGTAGCTCAGTGGTCAAGTGCTTGTCTGATGTGCATGAGGCTCTGGGTTTGAACCCCAGGATTCCCCCCAAAAAAGAAGGCAGTAAAATATGAAGTATAGATTCTAAGTGTTCACTGAAAAAGCATTTCAATATTATAGTTTGTTTAAGTGATTCATAATACAAAATTGGGGGAAAGGTGAAGTGAAATCAGTAGCTCATGTAACCATGAAATGAAGAAGTGGAGCAGGCTTTAGTCACTGGAGGAGGGAAATTGGGACCCTTCTTACCGAGCTATAGGTGCTCCAGAAAGCCTCTGTGTTTCTCAACAGCATCAAAGTACTGCCTGAAGAACCATCAGGACTAATTCTTTTTTTTTTTTTAATATTACTTATTTTTAAAATTTCTTCTAATTGGTTATACATGACAGTAGATGCATTTTCACACATCATACATAAATGGATTATAACTACTCATTCTTCTGGTTGCACATGATGTAGAGTTACACCACCTAGGATAATAATGTCAGATTCATTCTATTACCCTTTCTACCCTCATACCCCCTTGCTAACCACTCCCCTCACTCCCCTCTGTCTAACCCAAAGTGGCTCTGTTCTTACCTAGCCCCCGCCCCCATTGTGAATTAGTGTCTGCTTATCACAGAAGACATTTGGCCTTTGGCTTATTTCACTTAGCATGATATTCTCCAGCTCTATCCATTTATTGGCAAGTGCCATAATTTCATTCTTCTTTAAGGCTGAGTAATATTCCATATTGTGTATATATATCACATTTTCTTTATCCATTTATCTGTGGAAGGGCACCTAGGTTGGTTCCATAGCTTAACTGTTGTGAATTGAGCTGCTATGAACATTGATGTAGCTGTATCAGTGATGCTGATTTTAGTATGCTGATTTTAAGTGCTTTGTGTATAAACCAAGAAGGTAGCTGGATCATATGGTAGTTCCACTGGAAGTTTCCTGAGGAATCTCCATACTGCTTTCCAGAGTGGTTGCACCAATTTGCAGTCCCACCAGCAATGTATGAATGTGCCTTTACCCCCACATCCTTGCCAACATTTATTGTTGCTTGTGTTCTTGATAATTGACATTTTGACTGGAGTGAGATGGAATCTGTGTGTAGCTTTGATTTGCATTTCTGTGATTGCTAGAGATGTTGAACATTTTTTCATGTATTTGTTGATAGATCATCAGGACTAATTCTATGCTATCCTTTATCTCAGTTTTTCAGATACACCACATAGAGCTCGCTACCCCCAGAATCTCTCTCTTCACCAAGATGCTCAACCAGTCCTCCACACTCCCAAACCCTTCCACCACGCCCCCTGGAACCCATGTTCCATTTTCAGCAAAATCACCCACATCTTTAACCTCTTGGAACATTCCTTTTACCTTCCTGGTCCAGATGAAAACTGGCACTCCCCTGAGGAGCTGCTTCTCCTGCAGCCCTTTTGAGGGTGGCTAATTGTCACAGCTGCTGGGCCTGGAGGGGTAAGATGTCCTCCTGGTTCCCGCTGCCTGTTCCTGATCATCCTTTTCTTCCCAAGTGCAGCTCCTCAGGCCATCACACCAGACCATTCTTCCTCCAAAAAGAATAACTTGCACGCCTAGTTAACATCTCCTCCTGCCAATGTACATTCCTTAAGCGCCACTGTTAGCCGAAGACCTTACTGGAACTGGATGGAAACAAAATAGCCACTCACCCATCTTTGTCCTCGGTGCTCTGATTTCTGCCCTATTAGCATGGATAAACCATTTCTTGACTTTTCTTGGACCAATTGCTCCACTTTATATTGAGCAAACTAATCTCATCTTTCAAAATCACAGCTTAAGAAGCTGTTCCCTAGCTCTCTTGTGACCTCAGAGTTCCTCCCTCCTTCTGGATTATTCCTCTCAACACATAAATATAGAGTAAATAGATGCAATAGCTCTCATTAAAAAACAAACAAACAAAAAACCAAAAACCAGAGCTGCGCATGGTGGTACACGTCTGAAATCCCAGCACTTTGAGAGGCTGAGACAGGAGGATCGCGAGTTCAAAGCCAGCCTCAGCAACGGCGAGGTGCTAAGCAACTCAGTGAGACCCTGTCCCTACATAAAACACAAAATAGGGCTGGGGATGTGGCTCAGTGGTCGAGTGCCTCTGAGTTCAATCCTCGGTACCAAAAAAAAAAAAAAAAAAAAGGACAGGTCAGGCACAGTGGTGCATGCCTGGAATCCCAGCGGCTCAGGAGGCTGAGGCAGGAGGATCCTGAGTTCAAAGCCAGCCCCAGCAGCTTAGCAAGGCCCTAAGCAACTCCATGAGACCCTGTCTCTAAATAAAATAAAACTTTTTTAAAAACTTGGGAATGTGGCTCAATAGTTAAGCTCCTGGTCCCCCGACCAAAAAAACAAAAACCAAAACTAACAACAAAAAAACACCTCTCCCTTGTAGCTACCTGCTTCTTCATAGATTGGACCAATTTTCTGTCTGTTACAGTAAAACTCTTTGATCAAAGGAGCAAATCTCCTCTTCTTTCATTCTTCCTCACTCCAAGCAGGTTCTGCTGCATCAAGATAACTTCAGTTACCATTGCCCATGAACTTCTTTTTGCCAAACACAGTGGTCAAGTTTTAAGCCTGCTCATACTTGACTTCCAAGCTGCTTTGCACACCCAATGTCATTCTTGATGGAAAGCTTTCTCCCTTCGGCTACTATTTGTTTTTCCTGCCTCACAGGCAGCATTTTTTTCTGATTACTTTTGCAAGATACTACTCACCTCCCTCACCTCTTGGAAGGCCCTAGGGCTTAGTCCCCTTTTTTACTTTATCTGCATTGGGTTCCTAGTTAATGCCATTCATTCATAAAGAACTTAAGTTCTCAGTCTAGGCTGACCACAGTCCAAGACTCTAGACTCCAGTCCTGCAGGGCTAATAGGCTTTTCAAACTTAATATGTCTCATTTCTGGTTTCTACTCCTCTCCCCTAATCTTTTCTTCCTGCATTCTCTCTCATGTTCGTGAACGGAGATTCCATTCCTTCCATTGCTATAGGCCTAAAATCCTGGCGACATTTTTGAATCTTTTTTATTTTTTCGTGGTGCTGGGCATGGAACCCAGGGCCTTGTACATGCGAGGCAGGCACTCTACCAACTGCACTATAGCCCCAGCCCGTGAATGGTACCAACCTTTTTTGGTACCAAGCCTTGGTGGTAGAATGATCAGAATACAATTAGGATTTGAGGTTTTCTCACCACTTTTACCTTGGTAGCCCTGATTCAAATTCCATTATTTCTCACCTGCGTTACTGAAAAAACTTCCAAATTGGTTATCCTTTCCATGTCCAAATAAAATATAAAAAAAGGGAGGCTGTGTCCTTCTATAGTCTGGGCCAGATACTGAAGTTTGAGAGATTCTTCTAACTCAGGCCATGTATCTCTCCATTCAAATGCATTTCTCCACCATTTATTTATTTATTTATTTGGGTGCCGGACATTGAACACAGGTGCACTTAACCACCAAGGCACATCCCCAGCCCTTTTGTATTTTTTATTTTGAGACTAGGTCTCCCTGAATTGCTTAGGGCCTCACTAAGTTTCTGAGGCTGGCTTTGAACTTGCAATCCTCTTGCCTCAGCCTCCAGAGCCCCTGTGATTACAGGTGTGTGCCACTGCGCCCAGCTCCACCTCACTATTAAAAGCTGCCCTCTTTGCGCTAAGATATGTGTAGTTTGTATGTGGTCAACTTGGTTAGGCTAGAACTAATTTTATTAAAATCTTCTTCCTTAAGGAAAGTTCTGGGTCACAGTTGGCCAAAGAGAAATTGGGGCAAAATTTGGAAGGCAGAAATGCAGCCATTACTCTTGGAAGGTCTTTGGAATCAAATATGAAAAAGACCATGCAAACAAGGCGAAGGTCATGGCCTCTGAATAATAATCTTGTCATTATTTTCATTATGGTTTTTTTTTTGGTACCAAGGATTGAACCCAGGGGTGTTTCCACACTGAGCCATATCCCCAGCCCTTTTTAATTTTTATTTAGAGACAGGTTCTCACTAAGTTGTTTAGGGCCTTGCAAAGTTGCTGAGGCTGGCCTTGAATTTGCAATCCTCCTGCCTTAGCCTCTTGATTATAGGTATGCACCATCAGGGCTGGCTGAAAGCATTATTTTTAAAAAGGCTCTGTAGACTTCATACAACTGCCATGGGGTTCAAATCACAAGGAGTTAGAATCCTATGCTATAATGCAGTTTCCAAGAGGGCATGGCCTTCTCCTCCTCTGTTTCTTTGCAAATGTTCATCTCTTCTGCCCAGGAATCTACCACTTAGCAGGATATAGTTAATTTTGATGATAAACTAAGGCTGGGTAGACTCTGTTCCTTAGATCCTCTCCTCACAGACCATCTACCCCCTACTTCTCCAGAGGGCCACCCTTGTCCTTGTGCACTAGAGTGACATTATTAAAGGAACCATATCCCTTCAACAAGACCAGAGATAACATTCCTGAAAATCCTGCCCATAGGTAAAGGCTTTCTCAATACAATCTCAAGCCTCCCATACATCCTTGTTAGGAAATAATGGCATTCAAAACTAAAAAACAAAACTAAAATATGCAAATAAGAAAGGCATGCGATCATGACTCAGACTTGGGGATTTTTCATGTTGTTTTTCCCCATGAAAAATCCCATTGTCTTCCGAATTGACATTTTTTAATGTTTCGAGAACACTGATTCAAATTACCTTCCCTCAATAGGTCTCGAGAGTTAAAAAATGAAGTCAAGTGCCATGGCACACACCTGTAGTGCCAGCAGCTCGGGAGGCTGAGGCAGGCGGATCAGAAATTTGAGTCCAGTCTCAGCAAGTTAGTGAGGCCCTAAATGACTTAGCGAGAGCCTGGGGATGTGGCTCAGTGGTTTAGCACATCTAGGTTCAACCTCTGGTCCAAAAAAACAAAAAACAAAAAAAAAAAAAAAAAGAAGAAGAAGAAGAAGAAAAAGAATTCAAGAATGATGCATTTTTCTTAATTGAAAAATCCTGTGTGCTGATTTTTCTGTACTGAAAACTGGCACAGCTTCCTGGGCCTCCTCAGCCTTTAGGTATAAACTGAGGAGTGGGATAGCCCTACTGTTAGGTATGGAACTTAAGAACACTTTCCACATTGACAGAAAATATTAAGGGAGAAATGTAACTCCCAATACTGGCTCATTTCAATGCATCTGAACAAAGTACACGTCAAGTGCACCTCCGTGGTAATCTACATTTTCTAATGCACACTTCATTTCCCAGCCTCTAGAAAAGATGGGCTGAACAGTTCCAAAGAGATCAAAAGGACTCAGTTACTGCAGCACCTCAGTTTCTTTTCTTTCTTTTTTTGCATTAAAAAAATTGTTCTAATTAGTTATACATGACAGTAGAATGCATTTTGACACATCATACATAAATGGAGTATAATTTCTCATTCTTCTGGTTGTACATGAAGTGGAGTTACACAGGTTGTGTAATCATATATGCACTTAGAGTAATAATGCCTCATTCATTCCACTGTCCTTCCCACCCCATACCCGCTACCCTCCCTTCATTTCCCTCTTTCTAATCCAAACTACCTTTGTTCTTCCCAACTCCCCCCACCCCTCTTATTGTAAAGCATCCAAATATCAGAGAAAACATTCGGCCTTTGGTTTGGGGATTGGCTTATTTCACTTAGCACAATATTCTCCAGCTCCACCCATTTACTGGCAAATGCCATAATTTCATTCTTCTTTAAGGCTGAGTAATATTCCATTGTGTATATGCACCACATTTTCTTTATCCATTCATCTGTTGAAGGGCACCTAGGTTGGTTCCATAGCTTAGCTGTTGTGAATAAGCTGGTATAAACATTGATGTGGTTGTGTCACTGTAGTATGCTCATTTTAAGTCCTTTAGGTATAAACTGAGGAGTGGGATAGCTGGGTCAAATTCCCATTCCAAGTTTTCTGAGGAATCTCCATGCTGCTTTCAATAATATTTATACTGATTTTCAGTCCCACCAGCAAAGTATGAGTGTACCTTTTTCCCCAGTTTCTTATGATGGGACAGAATGATGGGAAAGGGGCTTTTCTAAAGAAAATTACATTAAATCTGATTAATGTGATGAACAGATTCTGATATGTGATCAATCACTTTGGTAAGGTTTCTTTTAAAAATGAATGTTACACATATTCAGTGGGAGGAAACTAACATTTCCTGATTTTTTATTACTTTTAGTGGAGTGCTTATAGCTTGACAAATATCCCATTTGAATTTTCCCATACCCCATGAGGTCACTCTTAGGGGAACTGAAGCTCAGGGTAGGGGGTTAGGGGGTCATATTCTTTCTACTGTAACATGCATTTTGAGCTTACAGAATTTCCCAGACTCTAGCAATTTCATACCATCTTTATGGCTCTACTATTTGCTCAATGTGTGTAAGTTGATTGGCTTAGATCAAATTAAATTTCTTTTAAAAAATCAACGTACCCGGGTGTGGTAATACATGCCTGTAATCCCAGCAACTCGCGAGGCTGCGACAGGAGGATCAGGAGTTCAAAGCCAGCCTCAGTAGATTAGCGAGGCACTTAGCAACTCAGCCAGACTTTGTCTCTAAATAAAATATTAAAAAGGGCTGGGCTGAGGATGTGGCTCAGCAGTTAAGCATCCCTAGGTTCAATATCTGGTACCTAAAAAAAAAAAAAAAAAAAGAAGAAGAAGAAGCCTCATGGTTGCTGGTAGGATTAGTACAATCACTTTGGAAGTCAGTATTCAGGTACCTCAAAAGACTAGGTATGGACCAGGTACGACCCAGCTATACCACTCCTCGGTTTTGGGGTTTTTTTGTTTTTTGTTTTTTATTTTGGTACCAGGGATTGAACTCAGGGGCACTCGACCACTGAGCCACATCCCCAGCCCTATTTTGTGTCTTTATTTAGAGACAGGGTCTCACTGAACTGCTTAGGGCCTCCCTGTTGCTGAGGCTGGCTTTGAACTTGCAATTCTCCTGTCTCAGCCTCCCAAAGTACTGGATTACAGGTGTGCGCCACTGCGCCCAGCACTCTTTGGTATTTATGCGAAAGAATTAAAGTACTACCCTGATACTTGCACACTTGCATACTTGTTTATAGAAGCACAGTTCAGGGGCTGGGGATATAGCTGAGCTGGCAGAGTAGTTACCTCACATGCACAAGGCCCTGGGTTCAATCCCCAGCACCACACACACACACACACACAAAAGTCTAGCAGCACAATTCATAATAGCCACACTATGGCACCTAAGTGCCCATTGATAGATGAGTGGATAAAGAAAATGTGGTATATGTACAGTGGAGTTCTATTCAGCCATAAAGAAAGATGAAATTATGTTATTTGCTATAAAATGGATGGAACTTAATGTTAAGCAAAATAATCTAAACTCATAAGGTCAAGGGTCATATGTTTTCTCTTATATGTGGAAACTAAAGAGTGTGGAGAGCGGATGAGCCCCCAGTGATGAGCTGATTCTGCGGCGTCAGCAAAGCCAAGCCCAGGAAACAGTCCTTGCCAAAGGCCAGGATGTTATCAGCCTTGACTCTCAGCTCTGATGCTAACAGTTATCAGATGTCCCAGGACAGTGGGTGTCCTGGGTACAGCAGGATAATAGCAGAATGTTCTTAGCACAGCGACAGGATAGCTGCTGCAAAATGTTTCTAGTTCTGTAACTTTTTAGTGTACAAAGAAGCCTCTGGCAACTTACAAGCCCTATACAGTTTACAATGCCCTATAGCTTACCTTCCTGATTATGAGACTCTACATCATAAACGTGCAGGGCTAGTTCTGGGTCACGGCTACTCCATCAGCGTGCAGTTTTCCCATTGGGCCCCAGGTTTTCGTGAAATCATCTGTCTTCTTTGTCTCTGTGTCTTATCTTCATCTCCTGTCGCCCCTACTCGAGAATCATTTGTTGATGCTGCACAGTAGGGACAAGAAAGGAAAAAGGGAAAGGTTAGGATCTCATGAAAATCCAAGGGAGATCAGTAGGATAGAGAAAAGGGACCAGGGGAGGGAGGAGGGAAGAGAAAAGGGAAACACTGAGGAATGATATTGGCCCAATTGTATTGTTATATTGCATGCATATATGGATATGTAACAGCAAATACTACCATTATGTATAACTATAATGCACCAATAAAAAAAATGTGGAAAAACATCTGGGCACCGTGACATGTGCCTGTAATTGCAGTGGCTTGAAGGGCTGAGGCAGGAGGATCATGAGTTCAAAGTCAGCCTCAGCAAAGTAAGGCCTAAGCAACTCAGTGAGACCCTGTCTCTAAGTAAAAAAAAATGCACACAAAAAAATAGGGATGGGGATGTGGCTCACTGGTTGAGCACCCCTGGGTTCAATCCCTGGTATCCATCCCTCCAAATGTGGAAAAACAAAACCAGTGGCACTTTCCAAAGGTTGAAGGTAATTATAAAAATAAGTACATGCTGGGGATGTAGTTCAGTGATACAGTGCTTGCCTAGCATGCGTGAGACCCTGGCTCCAACCCCAGTACCATAATCAATCAATCAATCAATCAATCAATCAATCAATCAATCAGAATTCTTAAATGAATTTTTAGAAATACACCAAAACAGGACTGTTTCAGCACATTGCAGCCAAGTGGGGCTTCATGTCAGTGTTCTACACCTGAAGCTATCTTGGCTAAACTGGAAGCCAGCAGAGATCAGAGATGTATTAAAGTCATAATTAAGCTGGGCACGGTGGCACAAGCCTGTAATCCCAGCACTTAGGGAGGCTGAGATAGGAGAATCGCCAGTTCAAAGCCAGCCTCAGCAACAGCGAGGCACTAAGCAACTCAGTGAGATCCTGAATCTACGTAAAACACAAAATAGGGATGGGGATGTGGCTCTGTGGTTGAGTGCCCCTGAGTTCAATTTCCAGTACCAAAAAAAAAAGTCATAATTAACACCAAAATGAGACGTGACCCTTATAGTAATCGGGCTAGAGTAAGAGGCAAGAACGAAAGGACTGTCTCAGCAATTCACTGTTATCTAATGCCATGACCCAGGACCACCTAAAAAATTCACCTGAATCAGTCAGTGGTGGTACTTGTCCCATGCACTGGATGGCATGACACAGGGCTGTTGTGGATATCTTTGGCAGATGCTGTGGGCAGATCCCCTTGGCCCAAGCTGGGAGTCATCTGAAATTTGTGCATAGTACACTGCATGCAGCTAGCTTCTGGACTCAGAGACAGGGACTTCTGTGCCCACGAGAGCCTGCTTGAGCGCACAGGAGGACCAGATTTGAAATGTGAAGAATTATTTCACCCAAGAACAAACATCAGACAGGAGCTGGTGGTCTGGTTCCCTAGTTCATCCCCAACAAAGCCCAGGAAAGAGAACGGGGGAGGGAGGAGGGGAAAGAAGAGGTAGTACTGGGGGTTGAAATGGAGAAAGCTATTTCATATTCATTTATGAATATGTCAGAATGAACCCCACTGTGTCAGTCAGCTTTATGTTGCTATGACCAACATACCTAATGGCAACTCAGAAAGAAAATACTTATTTTGGCTTATGGTTTCAGAGGTTCACTCCATGGATGGCCAAATTTATTGCTAGGGCCCAAGTAATGTTCTTTCTCATATGTGGATGCTAACCCATAACAAGGAAGGGTAGGGAGGGGAGAACAGAAGTCCATTGGATCAGACAAAGGGGGATGAAGGGAAGGGAGGGGGTGGGAATAGGAAAGACAGTGGAATGACTGGGACAGAGCTTTCCTGTGTTCACATATGAACACACGACCAGTGAAACTCCACACCATGTCCAACCACAAGAATGGGATCAAAATTATAATGGGTTGCACTCCATATATATAAAATATGTCAAAATACACCCTACTGTCAGGTATATCTAAAAACAGCAAAAAAAGAGAGAACATCATGGGGGTGCAGTGGAGGAAGGCTGCTCAGCTACTGGTGGGGGTCAGGAAGCACAGAGGCAGAGGCAGAGAGAGAGAGAGAAAGAGAGAGAGAGAGAGAGCAAGAGCGCCAGCCCTCCACTCATGCTCACCAGAGACAAAATATAAACCCCACAGGCATGCCCCCATGGACTGACTTCCTCCTGCCACACCCTACCTGCCTACAATTACTACCCTTTAATCCATTCAAATTATTAATCTATCAAATGGATCAGTCCATTGATTAGGTTACCACTCTCATAATCGTTATCTCTCACCCTTCCTGCACTGTCTCATACATGAGATTTTTGGGG
Organism: Geosciurus inauris; assembly: GCA_004024805.1. Lineage (NCBI taxonomy): Eukaryota > Metazoa > Chordata > Mammalia > Rodentia > Sciuridae > Geosciurus > Geosciurus inauris. Next base: position 35,424 of record PVHX01016032.1, read on the forward strand.
GATGTCTTATATCTAAACCATAACACCTACTATTATGTATAACTTAGTGCACTAAAAATAGAATAAAAAATTCAGGAGTGGGTGGATAAATACCCACACTTCCTTATGCTTCATAGGACCCCTTTCAAGGGTTGTTCTATGCAGTCTCTCAAAAAGTCTCCAGCAAAATTGAGCCCCAGCGCCCACAGCAGCAATTTCCTCCATAACATACCTTTTCTTCCCTTAGGGGTCTCATTTCCCCCTCTCCCTCACTGCTCTGCCTGGGATTTCCTCTTCCAATAAATTGCTTTCACTTAAATCCTTTTCTAAGGATCAGCTTTTAGGGGATATCACCAAAGAACATAGCTTATGGTTTTGAATCTTAAAATTATAAAAATTTTTTAAAACCCACTAAGGAAAAATAACATAAAACAGGGCTACCTACTCACTCTTATTTCCAGTTATCAAATGCCATCCCAGCTAACTCACTGTTAGAACACAAGGTGAATCCAGAGGCAGGCGTGGAGAAGGGCTGCCCTCTTTGAAACTTCTCAATAACTAAGAGATTGCAGACTCCTAGTGCAAGCCTCAATCTCCAGCTTTGATGATTCAGTCTCATTACAGAAAATTGAAATTTAATGTTTAATATGGTTTTAGTAACCACAGTGGATATGCTGACATTTGCTTTTCTTTCTGGTCTTTAGACAACGTGGGGGGTGGAATGGAATTTGATTATAACTTCCCTTTCTTCCATAGATTGGAACTGTAAAGTGAGAATAACCGATGGTTCACTTTGCTTAAAACTGCAGGGCTTTGCTGACAATGTGTAGACTTGACTTCAGAAAGCCATATGAAAAGAATTCCATACATATTTTTAGGACACTCTCTGCAGAAGTTGTTCACCAAATGTCATACATATAAGACAACAGACCATACGGACTTCTTGAGGCTTCTGATTTTCATTAAGCTTTTAAAAAGTATGTCAACAGAAAATCCTAGAAAATGATACATCAAGTGTCCCTCAACCCCAGCAAAGCTTTATGAAATTTTAACTCTTTGCTATAGTCCCCTTTTCCTTTTAAAGAAATAAAACATCACAAATATGCTCAAAATGCTGATTACCTCTATTTCTTTTCTGCTCCCTCTCCAGATGGATTTTATTTTTCTCCTGGATTTGTTTTTTTTTTAATCATTCTCAAGGATGTTTTACTATTTTTACTATTCATACAGTATCCTAAACTACATTATCGTTTTAGCATGTTTTTAAGCTTTATGTGAGTGGATCAATGTGCATATCCTACAACTTGATTTTTTACTTAATATCGCTGTTTAGAGATTGGTCCATGTATGCATGTGGAATCTCGCTCAATTGTCACTGCAATAAAACATTCCATGGTATGAATAAACCACAATTTGGTTTTCCATTTTCCAGTTTATGAGCACTTAAGTTGTTTCCAGTGTTTTCTCATAACAAATGATGTTTCTACAAATATTCTTGGACATGGTTTTTTATACATATGTGCAAAAAAACTTCTTGTAAGATATAGGCCTGGAAGTGGAAATGCTGGATTATATACTACGTGTGGCTTCAATTTCATTAGAAATTGCCACTCCACTCTACACAGACCCATTTAGAATTCCATCAGCATGTTTGAAATTTTTCTTTCTCCCACATTTATATGGATACACTAATATACATATTATTTTTTTTATTTTTTGCCAATCTGAGGGCTGTGAAGTGTTTCATGCTGCTTGTAATTTGCATTTTTCTAATTATTACAGAGATGAAAGGGTTTTTTAAAAAATATATATGTATTTGGACTATTAATCCTTGGTGGGTTACATGCAGATTATTTCCCTTAGTGATTTTCTTTGAACCTTATTTTCAGTGTTCTTGGATGAATGATGTTCTGAATTTTAATGTAGTCAATTTGATCAATCTTTTTCTATATAGTTAGTGAATTTTGTGTATTGTGTAAGGAAATCCTTCCTTACTCTGAAGTTGTCCAGATATCTTCATGCATTATATTGTCAGTTTTATAGTGTTACTTACACAGGTATAAAATCTATCTGGTACTGGTGCATTGGTGCACCAGTGGCTATAATCCCAGTGGCTTGGGAGGCTGCGGCAGGATTGTGAGTTCAAAGCCAGCCTAAGCAAAAGTGAGACCCTAAGCAACTCAGTGAGACTCTGTCTCTAAACAAAATATGAAAAAAAAAATGGCTGGGGATGTGGCTTAGTGGTTAAGCACCCTAGGGGCTAATACCTAGTCCAAAAAAAAAGAAAAAAAAAAGGAAAAAAATCTACCTGGAAATAGAAATGAGAAGGGCTGAGTTAATTTTTTCTCTATGGACACTCTCTATGCCAGCAATAAAGACCATCATTTCTATACTGCTGTAAATCAGGCATATACATGAGGGCATATCTTCAGATACTCTAAAGTTTTGTTGGTCTTTCTATCTGACCAAGTATGAACTGCACAATATTTTAATAACTAAAGTTTTATAATCTTGATATATCCCAGTACAAATATCTCCCTACACTTTCCGCTTTATTCCTAACTGCCTTGGCTTCTCAGAGTTGTTTCTTTTTCTACATGAATTATAGGATGGGCTTGGCCAGTTTCATGAAAAATCCTGTGTGTTACCATAGTAACTAAATTTTTTGAATTTATTAATTTAGGGATTATTCATATGTTTATGACGTTGAGGCATTCTTTTCATAAACATCCCTGTTTATTTTGGCTTTGTTTGAAGTGTTTTAACAATCTTTCAATGGGTGCTACACTTCTCAAGTTTCTCCCAGAGGGAGGAAAAGTAGACTCCCCCTCCTGATTGGAAGTAGCAAGGGTCTAGAAAAGTACCTGGGACAATAGCGCTGTGGCTATTTCTAGAAAGGACATTTGGCTATCGTCTAGCTCTGGCCACAATAATTCACATTGCTCTCATATGCAAAAACCTGTCCTATCCCCTCTCCCTGTCCTATGGGCTCCTGGTCTAGGGTCTTGTTCTGGAGATCATTTTCATGTGCAATCGAAGCTCCTTGGGTTTCATTTCTCAATAGAGTTTCATGAAACAGCTCCTACTATCTCAAGATCTGTCAACTCAAGAAACAATTTGCCTTCTCCCTCCACAGACAAAATATAATGTTGGCTCAGGCATAGAGCAACGGTCCTAGAACTATATAAAGTGGGGTGGTAAGAGGACACACAAAGGAACCCGTAACAATTTGGAAACTCAACAGAGTACATGTGATTAGTTACTTGATTCCACAATGAAAACAGACTACCTGTTGGTGGGAAGTGACAACATTTTATAAGGCCACATGGGACTGAAGACCATTTTGGAACATGCAGTTGGTATAGTGATGATGTCATATAATAAGGATAGGCAGCCAGGCACAGTGGCACACATCTATAATCCCAGTGACTTGGGAGGCTGAGGCAGGAGGATCAGGGCTCAAAGCCAGCCTCAGCAACTTAGTAATGCCCTGTGCCAAAATGAAAAATAAAAAGGGCTTGGGATGTGCCTAAGTGATTAAGTGCCCTTGGTTCAATCCCTAGTAATAAATAAATAAATAAATAAAATTTAGTTTCTTTTTTTGGGGGGTGGGGGGCAGATACCGAGGATTGTCTTATACAATCTGGCCCTGGAAGTTAGAGTCACTTTCTTCACATTTCCTTGGGCAAGACAGTTTTGAGGTCTATCTGGGTTCAAGGAGAAGGACTGCAGACTCCCCAGCTCATCATGGAGAAGGGTCATTACACTTTGTAAGAAATTGTATGGGATGAGACATATATTTTGCTACTGCTATCTTTACAAGATAAAACATACCCAGATGGGTCCTCTGAGCTAGGGCTGGGATTCATGCTGGGCTCCTCTCTAACTGGATAGCTGCGAGCTAATAAATTATTTGACCTCTCTATACTTCAGTTTGCTTATAGGGTTGATGTGAAGATTCAGTGAGGTACTTACCAAGCAATTACAATACTACTTGGTACATATTAAGTGCTAAAAAATATTGAGTCTTATTATATAATACAACAGAAAGGTGCTCTGTCCTAAGCTACCCACTTTCATTTTTCCCTTCTCTAGTAGGATGGAATGGTCTCCAGCATAATAACAACTTACAGTGTGAGAGATGAATAGTAGTGGAAAAAGGAGAATGAAGCTGTCAGTTTCATGTATTTCTTAAAGAATCTGAACCCCTCAGCCTGGTCCTGGTTCGTTAGAGATCTCTCGAAAACCATTGACTGCAAAGAAAATCCAGTCTGCCACAGATAAGAGCTCCCAGGTTAGACCTTCTGAGTTAGAATTCAAACTGTTTCCAACTAAGTCTATATCAGCAGCCCATTTCAGGATAAGAGAACTTGAGATCCCGTGAAGAGGGGGACAGAGAAAAGGAGAGAAAAGGAAGGAAGAAAAGAAGGAAAGCAGGTGGATAGGATTCCCATAGCATTTCTGAACCTGAGTTTGTATAGCCCCCAAAATGAAATGATAGTGAGACAGGGGCAAAGGACAGGTAGACAGCGTAGATAATCAGGTGGGGAAGATGGGGGCCAATTCAAAAAAAAGGAAATGAGCCAGGCATGGTGGCACATGCCTATAATCCCAGCACCTTGGGAGGCTGAGGCAGGAGGATCATGAGTTCAAAGCCAGCCTCAGCAACTTAGTGAGGCCCTGAGCAACTCAGTGAGACCCTGTCTCTAAATAAAATACAAAAATGGGCTGGGGATGTGGTTTAGTGGTTAAGTATCCCTGGCTTCAATCCTTGGAACAACAAACAAACAAAAACAAAAAAACAGGAAATGAAATGCTAACACGTCCAGAGCATTCCCCTCTACCTCCAACTGTTTACCAACATCTCTGGGGAATCACTCCTCCTAAGACAAGGGAGCACGCCTGAGAGGCTCTTTTCCTGCCTTTCGGTCACATAGGCAGGAAAGAAAGAGAGGATGGGGGGTCCATAAAAATGCAAGATACCTCAACTCCCACGGGCACCCAGCTCTGGCTCCCAGCTCCTTTCTGGAGGAGTCTATTATCTCTGTTCTGTCTCTTAAATAAAAACTTGTTTTCTATCCTTGCCTTGGCGTTTCTTGGGTGTTTAATCTTCAACACCTGCGGAACAAGGACCCGATCCTGATTTCCAAGACCGGTAATAATGGGTCACTACTACCAGCCAGATTATAAAAGACAATACAATTTCTGCCTATAACTACCATTCCCTTCATGTAAATTATTTTTAAAATAACCCTAGTGACTGTATTTGCCTGCAAGATTTTGTGGACATAGGGAAGTTTTCTGTTCACCTACTTGTCTGGCCAGAGGAAAGTAGTTTTCCTGGGTGGTGAGATTAAAAGAGACATTTTTAAAAAGTTTCCCAAATATAACATCATTTCATAATTCAAATCAATGGAGTGGGGCGGATCTACAGCAGCTGAGCCTCCACTTTAATAATGCTACTCAACATCAATTATCTAAACACTCATGAGCATCTCACCTCTGGAGCTTTCTGTCCTCTGCAGAGAGGAGAGTTGGCTGAGTTTCCCTTGAAGCTAAATCTGCAGAAACACTGTGATGCGGAAAGTGACAGAGGAATGAAGAGCTCCATTAATGACCCAGGTTGGAGTGACCATTTCAAAAACCCAAGAAGCCTCTACAGGCACCTGTTGGAGTTAACTGAAGGATCCAACGAGTTTTCCAGTGACCCAGCTGAAGGATCCAATGAGTTTTCCTGTGACTTAAGAATGGTTTCTGCTAATTCCATTGAAACAGCTGTAGCTCACAAAAAGACAGGGCTGGGGGCAGGGCACTGAAAGCTGCAGAGTCGGCCCTGCCCTGCCTCTCCTCTCTGCTGCTACAACACACCCGAGGTCCTCAGGGAGGAGAAGCACAATAAGAAAACACCTGTGAATTCCTTTTCTCTCTTATAAAAGATTTCATTTGCTCCACCTGACCCCAGGGCATGGCCAGATGGATGGAGGCCTGGGGTGGCTTCTCTGTTCTTGGCTGGGTTTCCTCCACCACTTAATCATTGTACCCCAGCCTGACAAGCTCCATTCTTTGCTGCTGCTCATCCTCTGGCTGTTCTGGTGACTACTCTAAAGCCTTCCCCAGATGCAAGAATTTCTTTTTTTTTTTTTTTTGGTCCTGGGGATTGAACTCAGGGGCACTCGACTACTGAGCCACATCCCCAGCCCTATTTTGTGTTTTATGTAGAGACAGGGTCTCACTGAGTTGCTTAGCACCTCACCGTTGCTGAGGCTGGCTTTGCACTCGCGATTCTCCTGCCTCAGCCTCCCTAAATGCTGGGATTACAGGCTTGCGCCAATGCTTTTCTTCTTCTCCACCATTTCAACTCATGTGCTGGCTGACTCAGAGAAAGGCCTAGGTTCCCTCCCACAGCCAGACAGTGAGCAGAAGGAACCTTGGGACTGGACTTGAGTCCCACCCAGCTCTGTGACCTACTAGCTTTGCCACTGTGGACACATCACATGACCTCCCTAAGCTTCCGGATCCTTGGAAAGAACTCAATGGTGTCAAAGAACAAAGTTAATAAGGACTGAGTTTAAAGATCTGTAAGGAGCATTTGCCAAAGACATTCCTGGACATGCCGGGGACTCACTAAGTTGTTGGCCATAAGGAACAGCAGCCATTGACTTGCTTAGCCATGCCTGCTTGCAATCGATAAGGGGCTGTGAGGGGCACTAGCCATAGGCCTGCCTAGCAATGACTGGTTACAATTGAGAGGGAGCTCAGCTCCATGCGCATGCGCAAAGACAGGCCCAGTTGCAATTATACTCTCACTGGACATAACCGATGGACATTGACTTTCACTGGGTGTAACCAATCACCAGCTCACACCACCATCTTGGAACTACATTTAAACTGCTTATCCTGCCACATTGGGGGCTTTTGCTCCAAGGACATCAGTGAGACTGGCCGTCTTGCTGTCCGTCCCTGGATCAACTCCACCATTCCCTGACGTCCAGACATCAGCTGAAGAGAACCACCAGACAAGGACAATGTCTGCTCTTTGGCTAAGAGAGGTACTGGTATTGGAGGTATTTTGGGGCTTGTGGTTGCCCTAGGATTGTGTGAATTGCTGGTAGTGTTTAATTGCCCTAGGATAGTGTGACTTACCTATGGTGTTTAATTAGTGTGAGTGAATGTTAGTTGGGTTGCTCCAGCACACCCAACATTTTTTGCATTAATTAATTACACTTGACGATTGTTGTGATTGAACATACACTTGCATTTAAAGATAATCTGCCTCCGAGTAATTATTAATTGCACATGCTGCTCATGACAAGATCTTAATGGGCTTTATTTTCGATTCCAGAATTGAAAAACAAGGCTTCACTCCATTAAAAAGGAGTGTTCCAATGGGCTGAGCAGAAGAACTGGGTTTTATAAACAGAATGGCTGAAAAAACCAGAAACCAAGAATAGAGCAATTTGGTGATTTTGAAATTACTGTCCTTGTTAAGGCCAGTACAGGGAGACAGAATGATAGAAAAATAACTAATTGGTTAACATCATATTACTTCAGGTTACTTTTTGTTAGGATTAAAGGATTAAAGGATGTAAGGATTGAAGCAGAGGGAACTTCATTGTCATGCCGAGTGATGGACTTGTTTGGGAAATTTAGCTGTCATCCCTGCACTTGTGACCTAGGCGGGGGAGGAGCTGGGCAGCATACCTGTACAAAACACAGTCTCAAGTCTTTCCCTAGGTTTAGGGAGTCAGAGATGGCCCAGGGGACTTCATACTGTCTGCTTTTCTTCAGATGTTTTCTGGAAAATCCCAATGCACACTCGTCTGAGAACCCCTTGATGGAAGGAAATTGCATCTGTAATTATCATTCTTTTTATATTTTTATTTTTCTGGGTACTGGGGATTGAACTCAGGGACACTGAGCCACATCCCCAGCCCTATTTTGTATTTTATTTTTTTATTTTTATTTTTTATTTTTTGGTACTGGAGATTGAACTCAGGGGCACTTGACCACTGAGCCACATCCCCAGCCCTATTTTGTGTTTTTTATGTAGAGACAGGGTCTCACTGAGTTGCTTAGCACCTTGTCGTTGCTGAGACTGGCTTCGAACTTGTGATTCTCCTGTCTCAGCCTCCCTAAGTGCTGGGATTACAGGCTTGTGCCACCGCGCCCGGCTCCTATTTCATATTTTATTTAGAGACAAGTTCTCACTGAGTTGCTTAGCGCCTTACTTGTGCTGAGGCTGGCTTTGAACTCACGATCCTTCTGCCTCAGCCTCCCGAGATGCTGGATTTCAGGTATTTGCCACCGTGCCCAGCTGTAATTATCATTCTTGTTTGGAGAAGCAGAGCTGTACTCCCAGCAGCCTAAAAGATGGGCAGAAGATCTAGAAATTTCTCATCTTCAGATGACCCTATCTGATCTTAGACATTTCTCATATCAAATGAACCAGAATCCATTTTCCAAGGGAGCCTTGCCATCTTCTCCTTAAACATCAATCCTAATAAGGACAGAGGGAGCACAAACATCCCCAATCCAGTAGAATGCCAGTGTCATCCTCAGCGAGGCACTACAGGGACCCTTCCAGGAGTCACATAGGTGAGCCTGTGCTCCACATCTCCCCACAGATCCATGTTGGAGAGTCAGAAGAGCAACCCAAACCCTGAGCTATGCCAGATGCTGAGGGTTGGTGGCGGGGAGCAGAGGGGACCAAAGATGGAAGCCTCATTTCAAATTGTGACCCTTTCTCAAACACAAACAGCCCCATTCAGGGACTCACTAGGCATTCAGAGTTTCCAACTGATTTCTGGTTTCAGACACAAGGCAGATGGAGCCTAAAAGAAGATAAGAGGTAGTACAGCTCCTGAGGACGAGCTGCCTGGCTCCTAGGGTTGCATTTCTCTCTCCACTCAGGAGCTTGGTGGGAGAAAACAGATTTTTCTCCTCCCAGAGAAAGATGGGAATGGGTCAGGCATGGTAGCGCATGCCTGTTATCCCAGTAGCTCAAGAGGCTAAGGCAGGAGGATCATAAGTTCAAAGCCAGCCTCAGCAACTTAGTGAGGCCCTAAGCAACTTAGGGAGACCCTGTCTCTAAATCAAATATAAAAAGGGCTGGGGATGTGACTCAGTGGCTAAGTGCCCCTGGGTTCAATAACCAGCACCAAAAAAAAAAAAAAAAAAAAGATGGGGACGAAATGGG